>JAODAL010030159.1:0-50428 GCA_025379985.1 Phyllomedusa bahiana | reverse complement strand
TCATCTCAGGCAAGTCGGGCTGTGTTGAAGCTGTGCCGAGGGGGGGAGGGGAGGTTTCCCTGGCCCGATGTTCCCGACGTCCCCCCTTGGAAAGGGTTTGGCGCAAATTTGGGCGGGGAGGAAGAGAGGAAGATCAGTTTGCTAGTGCCCCTCGACCCGGGTTGGGAAATCAAGGCCCACTACACAAGGTTGGGTGCTCCTTTCCCCTCCAACTGATCTGCTTTAAAGGCCTCAAAATGAACAACGTTACGGGGGGCCCACCCTCGGGACCCCGGTACAAAAAAAAACTCGGCACTTTCCCCACCCCCCCAAATAGAAGTAAAATGCAGGAAAGGAGACCAGCTGTTGACAACTGGAGAATCTGTTGCATCTTTCACTTTCCCCCAAATGTCCGGTGGAACAACTCAGCGACGTGACGCAGAAAGGGGCCCAATAGGCGGCGGCAGCAGGCCCCCCAAAGGTGGCAAAACCCCAAAGGGGTGACCTCTGGCAACTTTGTTTACCACCCCCCAAAGCATGCAATGCGGGGCACACACCCCAAACACAAGAGACAGTTTTAAGATCATGGTGCACGTCTACTGGTCTCAACACCGTTTTTTTTGGTTTTTTCCGGACCCATGACTTAGGGGTTCCAAAAGGATAAAAGGGCCCCAGCGGGCCGTAAAGCCATAGGAGTTGTCCCCCCAAGAGCCAGGTCATATTGAGAACCCTTCGCACAGCTGGTGGGTCATTACAGAAAAAACGCATGGGCTTTCCCAGAAAATTGGGTTTGACTTTCTCAAGTTAAATCAGGATGATCTTGATGAGTTTGTGGCCCAATTGCCGAGGTTCACCGATTAGTTCCGGCCCCTTTTACATTCCTTTTCAAACAAATTTGGTCCTCTTGAAATTTTTTTTTTAAAATATTTTTCTTCTCAATTTTATTCTTTTTAAAACATTTCATTTTGCTGGTTTTGCTGTGGGGAGCGTAAAAAACAGCAAGGTTTCATACAACACTGTATTCCTTTTTACTACTTTTTCTTTAAAATTTTTGCTTGTCAAGGGTTTTGAGGTCATTTTTCTGTGAATAAGTTAAAATTTATGGTCCTTTGGAAAGAAATGTGGCTTCAAAGTGGCATTTTCCCCCCAAACAATTTTTAACAGTGGCTGTATTTATGGCTGATAGGGGCTCAATTTATAATTTTTTTGGGGTCATGAGCTGTGAGTACGCAATAACATGGCCCTTTTGGGAACAAAAAATGGGTTTCTAAGTGGGTTTTTTCCCTCACAATTTTAAAAAGGGTGGAAGTCTTTTTATAATTTTTTGGGTCATGTGCTTTGAAAAAGCAGCAAACTACAGGTCCTATTATAAAAAAATGTTGTTTTAACAGGGGCATTTTTTCTTCACAATTGACCAAAGTGGCTCAAGGGGATGCTTTAATTTTGGGGGCATTTTGCTGTGACATCAGCTATTTAACAGGGCCCATTCTAAAAAATGTTGTTTTAGCAGAATTTTTTTCCAAAATTTTCAGAGGGCTCGGGTGATGGGTTTCTGTAGAAAAAGGAATAGGTAGGAGACGTTAATGGCACATATTGCAAAATGACTTGTATTTTCAAGTCTTTTAAAATAGCTATCAAACCTGTATTGAGACAAAACCCCTTTAATACAATGAAAAAAAGAAACAAAGCAGGTGGGATTCCATCCATTTTTAAAAATGGTTTTCTAGAATTAAAGTACTAAAAAAACTTTCTGTACAAAATAGTTTTAAAAAAATTCTCTGAATTGTACACGGGAGGTACAGGAAATTGCCGATGTAGGTTATTAGGGAATGGAGTATGGAGCCGGACAGAAAAAAAGTACAAGACATTTTCCCCCAGCACGTTGATTAAATGAGAAAAAAAATCCAAGATAAAGGGCACCGGGGGTAAAAGGAGCGTTAACCCCGTATTTCCAAATGAAGTCAATTTGGGCCCCCCTCAAAAGGAGGGACAAGCGCCACCCGGGATTGCGTGTATGAGGGAAGGCTGGAGTTCTCAAAATTCCCCTTCGCACCTTTCAGCACACAGTTTTCGTTGCTTTCGTTCGGGGATTTTAACCTGTGTGTTAATAATGACGGGCGCCAGCCCGGGCTCTAACCCCCCCACTGTAACCCGGCCCTGGGGCATTTCGTGGCCCGGCCGTTAGTCAATGTCCGTGAAACTTAATGGTGGTTGAAAGACTCCTTTTTCGGACTTTTTTTAAAAGGGGGGTCATGAGGTTTTGGGCCATGCTGCGTTCCGGCAGGATATAATGTCCAGTTCAAGTAACTGATGGTTCAAATATAGCCTTCTGGGATTTTTAATTTTTGGGTGATGCAGTTTAAGGGTCAGGGGTGGTACAAAAACAGGCATAGTGAATGGTCTGTGACTTTTTTTTTTTTTGATTTTTTTAACCTAATGTGTTGCCCAAAAGTAACGTATCCCTTTGACTGTTGTGGATGTTAATTTCAGCTTCTCCACCTTGTTTGGGTGTAATAAAATGGTGTTGTTGCTTCCATAGATTTAAAGGTCATCGCTATAACGACGCTCACTATCGAAAAACCTTTCGATAGCGGGCCCATATCGACTGTCATCGATCTCGATAGCCAAGCAAACGTAACACTACTACCCCTCTGCCACAAAGGGCAGTGTGTAGTGAGTAGCAGAGCCACTGTTATATGAAAAAAGTTATAGGTGTTTGTCATGCAGGCATGGTGGGCTTTATGTGCATTGCAGTGCAACGCTGGTAAAAACGAATGGGCCAGCTCCCTTTCTTTGCTGTTTAACCCTTTGAATTGGGCGCCCTGGCATCTAAATGAATGAGGGAAAAAGTGCCGCAACCGTTCCTTACTGTCATCAGACCTCCCCAGGGATTGCTTGGTTTTCGATCTTTACTAGCATGGAAATTTTTTAGGCTTCCATCTCCACATTTTCACTTTTTCTACTTTTTCCCCATTATTCATTCAATAGGTGTATAAATGATTGCAGCCCCAGTGGGAAGCATTCAAAGGGGAAAACCCAAAGTTAAAAAAACAAAAAAAAAAAAAATGGTTTTTTTTAAAAAATATTAATTAAATTATAATTATATTTATATATATATTAATTAATTTATATATTTTTTATATATAATATATAATATATTTAAAAAAATATATATTGTACCCCCCTTTTTTTCCATTTTTCAATAACAAAAAAAAAATTAAAAGTTTTCACATAATTATTGCTTGTCCCCTAAAAGTTATCTATTAAATTGTAAATCTAGAGATGGGCGAATTTATTCAACGAAGGGAATTCGTTTGAATTTTGGAAAATTCGGTTCTGAAGAAGTCGAAGTTTGGGGTATTGGGGTGAAAGGTGTGTTTGATTGTAAAATGGCTGCGGCACTGGGTTACATGGGGGAAGCACTTGGGAGGGGAAGGGCATAGCCTGCATCAGTGCAGGAAAAGCAATCAGGACCCGGGGGGATTCTGTGACTCACCGCCTATATAAGTCCGGGGGGCGACCTGGGGTATACCGCTCTCACTGTACTGATTAGGGAAGGGGCTGCCGGTGCAAATGATATTCTTACAAAAGAATCATTTTTTACAGGATTTTTGGGGGGGTCACAGTTGTTTCAGAGATATTCTCTTAATGTTTTATTTTGATTTTGTGGGGGATTGGGGTCTGAAGCCCCTGTTCATCCAATGCACTGCATATACATTTTAATGTATTGATCACAGCACATTGAAAATCCAAAGGGGTTTTCTAAGCCTGTTCCGTTGTATTCATTTAAAGAAACAGCATTTTTTAAAAACCAAATACCACTTATTTTTGTTTTCTCAATTTTTTTGCCAATTTACATCCAGGGGTTTAATAAATTGTTTGCTGTTGTGGTCACTAAAGAAACCCTTTTTTTTCACCCCCAAAAATTCCTTTTTCCCGTAGATAATTCATAACGAAGGTTTTTAATTTACAAATTTTTCCCCTTTTTTTTACCTAAAAAAAAAAACCCATTTTTAAATAAAAATTTTTAATTTTTTTTTTAAATTTCTTTTTGGGGCCAATTTAGATCCAGGATTATTAAACATTGTTTTGCAGTTGGGTCCAAAAAAAAAAACCTTCTTTTTTTACCCCAAAGAAGCAATTTTGCCTGCGCTAATTCTATCCGAAGGTTAATTAAGCTTTTTTGTGTTTTACATTCAAAAATACACAGTGTTTTTAAACGACAATAAAAGTCAATTTTTCCGGGCCTTTTTGGGGGCGAAATTTATATAAAGGGTTACCCAAGTTTGTTATGGGTTCTTTTGGAGAAAAATAAGGGTGTGTTTTTATATATAAAATATCTTATCAAAGGGTTGAAATTTTTGAAAAAATAGTATGTCAACAGAGGGTGGAGGTCTTCCCCTGCGATGCAGAGGCCAAACATTCCTGGAGCCTCCGGTCGCAGCACAGCAAGGGGGTGCAGCGGGGTACCCGGCGAGGCCAAACTGCGCTGTCATCTACGGCCGTGTGTTTACCACACCCAATGGTTTTTGATTGGTTTATAGGTCACCACTTCCTCCCGATGACAAACTGACAAACCCGCCCCAAAAGTCGGTGGGAACGTCAACAACCCCTTTTTGGCATGGCCCAAACGGGGCACGGCCCCCCCTGTCCCAACCCGCCTTGTCCCCTCCTTCCCCAAACCCGGGATCTCTATGCGGTCTGGGCTCACGCACTAAAAGCGGGAGAGGGGACAGTCGCACTGTTGGCAGCGAAGAAATGGGCCAAACCCTGCTTCTTGAGTAGGGGGGCAAGTATAATGTGGAGAGTGGATGGGGTAGTTGTGAGGGGTCAGCCTTGCATACCAAAAACCGGGTTTATGAGGACAGGGAGTGACAGGGAAAAACAAATCGTGTGATGTGCCCACTGCATTTGGGGCCGGGTGAAGCAAGGGTTATCATCGTCCGGAGAAAAAGGGGGTCGCTTGCGGGTCAGGGTGCGGCGCAGCCGCAAGTGGGTTGGGGGGCCGTAAGTCAGCAGATAGCACAGTGTGACTAGGAGCCAAGGGCCAGGGGAAAAAAAACCCGCTTCGCAGGCCCAAGTAAAGTGGACAGGGGTCAGCGAGGCCCCAGCGGGGTATAGTCACGCAGTGGGGACGTTGGGGTAAAATCAATATTTGGCGGTGGGGCAGTTCTTTGCAAAGATACGGGAGGAGCCGAAAAGGGGTTATGTAGATCTGTGGGCAAAATGAAGCGGGGCCCGGGGGAGCGAACGTTGGCACCACGGCCTGCGTCAACACATGCAGCGTCTCATCCGGTCCCCTGGGGAAACAGGCTCGGATGTGGTGGTCCATCCTGCACACAGCAGCACGCCCAGTGGCACGCATGCCATTGAAGCCAGTAAAGGCTCCACACCCTGCAAAAGGGGAGCTTTTTTCCCTTTGCCATCATCTTGGGTTCAATGCCCCTTGCACCCCAGTTGAAGATCTACGGGGCACCAAACTGGATGTGTGGCCGCAACTTGCCGAGTTTGCAGTGGAGAAGATAACACATTATTTATACCAGAGAGTGAATGGTGTAAAACCAAAACCCCCGCAAACATGGCGCAGGTATAGTACCATGAGTGACACCGTTAGAAAGTACAAAATAAAAGCCTTTATATGTCTATGTATGTGGAAAAATAAAAAATTTAAAGCGCTGGGAAGGCGGGGAAGGGAAAAACGAATGTGACAAAAAAAATAGGCCTCGGCATCAAAGGGGGGAAAAAGGGGTTCTCCACTAAAAGATTAGCTTTTTAACAGTAGGGGGCAGGTAATTAAATACTTTTTGTAAAAAAAATTGGTCTTTTGATTTTACTTTTTGTCTGAAAATGGAGATTTTTTTTTTCAAATGCTACGGTTTTTGTTACCTGACCATAATGATTTAAGCAAAGAGTATGTACCATGGTTGAGAGCTCATTCCCCAAAAAATGTTTTGTAAACAAGTTCTTTTTGTTTAAATAAGCAATTTTTTTTCTCCTCACGACTGTGCTTTGTTTACTTAGGGGCTTTTTACACGGTGCAGGACAAATCCCGGTCGGTTTTATGATTAGCGGAGAAAAGCCCTCCCCTTCACATAGACATGTTCATCTTCCGTCCGAGAACCGGTCGGAACAATGAACATGTTCCAAAAAACGTAGAACATCGGCGGTCTGAAAAACCAACAGACGGAGAATCCGTGTAGTGGGGAAGGGAAAAACGAATGTGACAAAAAAAATAGGCCTCGGCATCAAGGGGTTAAAAGGGTTCTCTCACTACAAAGATTAGCTTTGAACATGTAGGGACAGGTAATTAAATACTTTTTGTAAAGACATTGGTCTTTTGATTTTACTTTAGTCATGAGATGAGAGATTTTTTCTGTTCTGAGTGCATACAGGTTTCTATGGTTACCTGACCATAACTGATTAGAGCAAAGAGTAATGTCACCATGGTCTGAGAGCTCATTCCAAACAGACTGATCTGTAACAAGATTACTTTTTGTTTACAGATAAGCAATTTTTTTCACTCCTCACAGCACTGTAGCTTTGTTTACTTAGGGGCTTTTTACACGGTGCAGGACAAATACCGGTCGGTTTATATGATTAGCGGAGAAAAGCCCTCCCCCTTCACATAGACATGTTCATCTTCCGTCCGAGAACCGGTCGGAACAATGAACATGTTCTACGTTTTTTGGAACATCGGCGGTCTGAAAAACCAACAGGCGGAGAATCCGTGTAGTGGGGACCGCTGCACGGATTTTCCATTAAGGTGCGTGTAAAAGTTTGTCAGCCGTTTTTCTAAAAAACAGTGACGTGGGGACAAGGCCTAAATGTAATATCTCCTGCACTTACATCTTGTAATGTCTCAGCTAGTTACAGAGAAGCTAAATATTCCAATCACTGCTATAGCAGCACCCACAGCCTGACAAGACCAGAGTGAAAAAAAAAGTTGCTTGTGTCTGAAACAGCATGGTAAGAAAAGACTTTTAATGGCCGTACAACAGCTTATGCTATATTTATGAAACCAATAATGGTAAAAAATGTCTGTAGCTCACCAAAAGTAGTAGAAATGTCAAATCACCAGCTGTAAAGGGCACTTCATCTTCGCACGGCGTCCTGGCCCTCGGTTCATAGGCCTTACTGCAGTAACTTGAAATAGCAAAAAGTGTGCAAGGGCAACATGTGAGCCCGAAACGCGTCGGTTTTTAGGTCCTCCCTGCACCCTCTGCACTTTGGATTCTAATAAAGAAAGCACTTTTTTTCATCGCTATGCTATATTTACCTTCAACAAAACACTCACTAGTTCACCTTGATAATTTTTTTATTTGTGATTTTGTGCTGGACTATGATGGTGATTTATGGCTATGTTTACACAGCATAAAATTTAGCATTATTTTACTCCAGAAAAATACACCTTCATGTACATTTTTGGTGCATATTTTATGCTTTTTTCAGCACAGGAAACTTCATTGTGCAAGATGCATTTTTGATGTGTTCCACGTCAAATTATGTAACAAAATAAGCATCAGCAAAATAATGCGTAATTTGGTGCATTTTTTTTGCAATCCCAACATAAAATGATGTATAAAGAAAACATACGAAGTGCACCAATGGTGTGTGGGACATTTGATGCATTTTTTGTGATGTGTATTTTATTGCCTGAATTGTGATTTTTTTTCAACATTAAAATAAGCATTAAAAACGTGTAAACTCAGTCTTATCGGACCCTACCCTTAGGGTGAATGGTCATGGGACAGATATACTGCAGATGTGTATTGGATTTTACAATTCTACTTGGTGAAAAATTCTTATGTGGAAATTGAACTACGGTGCAGATTTTGAAGCTCGCAGATTTACTGTGGATTTTAACCCTATTAAATGAATAAAGATTAAGGTTATGTTCACGTAGTAGTTTTGATGCTTTTTTTGGGGGGGAGGGTTCTGATTATATTCATAATTCCCCCTCAAAATAGTGTCTGAACTCCTGTAAACCGATTGTAAAAGACCTCCCATTGATTGCTATGTAAAATCAGTGGCGGCGTTCAGACTTTACTCGCTTATTTTCTTTCACAACCATTCTTATGCGGCCATTGTTGGACACACTGGGGGCGGGACTTATGGGGAACATCATGAATTCATAGCCTAAAAGATACATGCAAAAAATGCCATGTTAACTCAACCCGAGTAAGGGTATGTTCACACGACATTTTGGATCCATTTTTTGATCCGTTTTTCACTACTAGAAAAATGCATTGAAAACTGCATCCAAACTGCATCCCAAAAACGTATCCATAAATGCAGCTCATGCTTTTTTGGATGCGTTTTTGATGTGTTTTTCAGATCCGTTTTTCAATATACAGTCATATGAAAAAGTTTGGGCACCCCTATTAATCTTAATCATTTTTAGTTCTAAATATTTGGGTGTTTGCAACAGCCATTTCAATTTGATATATCTAATAACTGATGGACACAGTAATATTTCCGGATTGAAATGAGGTTTATTGTACTAACACAAAATGTGCAGTATGCATTAAACCAAATTTTGACTGGTGCAAAAATGTGGGTACCCTTATCATTTTATTGATTTGAATACTCCTAACTACTTCTTACAGACTTTCTGAAGCACAACATAGGTTTCGTAACCTCACTGAGCTTTGAACTTCATAGCCAGGTGTATCCAATGATGAGAAAAGGTATTTAAGGTGGCCAATTGCAAGTTGTTCTCCTATTTGAATCACCTGTGAAGAGTGGCATCATAGGCTCCTCAAAACAACTCTCAAATGATCTGAAAACAAAGATTGTTCAACATAGTTGTTCAGGGAAAGGATACAAAAAGTTGTCTCAGAGATTTAACCTGTCAGTTTCCACTGTGAGGAACATAGTAAGGAAATGGAAGACCACAGGGACAGTTCTTGTTAAGCCCAGAAGGGGCAGGCAAAGAAAAATATCAGAAAGGCAGAGAAGAAGAATGGTGAGAACAGTCAAGGACAATCCACAGACCACCTCCAAAGAGCTGCAGCATCATCTTGCTGCAGATGGTGTCACTGTGCATTGGTCAACAATACAGCACACTTTGCACAAGGGAGAAGCTGTATGGGAGAGTGATGCGAAAGAAGCCGTTTCTGAAAGCACGCCACAAACAGAGTCGCCTGAGGTATGCAAAAGCACATTTGGACAAGCCAGCTTCATTTTGGAAGAAGGTCCTGTGGACTGATGAAACAAAGATTGAGTTGTTTGGTCATACAAAAAGGCGTTATGCATGGCGTCCCAAAACACAGCATTCCAAGAAAAACACTTGCTACCCACTGTAAAATTTGGTGGAGGTTCCATCATGCTTTGGGGCTGTGTGGCCAATGCCGGCACCGGGAATCTTGTTAAAGTTGAGGGTCGCATGGATTCAACTCAGTATCAGCAGATTCTTCAGAATAATGTACAAGAATCAGTGATGAATTTGAAGTTATGCCGGGGATGGATATTTCAGCAAGACAATGATCCCAAACACAGCTCCAAATCTACTCAGGCATTCATGCAGAGGAACAATTACAATGTTCTGGAATGGCCATCCCAGTCCCCAGACCTGAATATCATTGAATATCTGTGGGATACTTTGAAGCGGGCTCCAAAAGCGCACTCTATTGTTTCCTATGGGAATTTCACTTGCGTAAAACGCAAGTAGAATTGACATGACAATTCTTAAAACTGATCCAAAAAGCGCATTGAAAAGACGCAAGTAAACGCGCATCAGCGATCACTCGTCTGAACGGAGATGCGTGTTTTACATTGAAACCAATGTAAATCAAACTGCACATTGTTAGATACATTTTTTTAGATCCGTTTTGGGTCTGAAAAACGGATCCAAAAAAATGGATCTGAAAAACATCGTGTGAACATACCCTAAGTCCATCCGGGTTGGGTTTGCTGCAGATAATTTCCGCAGCAGATCCAGTCTGCAGGATTTTGGTTCGGATTTGCCGTTGTGGATTTTCTTGTGAAATCTTAAATAAAACATAATAACGCTAAAATACACAGTGGCAGATTTCGCTGCGGATCCACAAGTAATCTCCAGCTTTATATTTTTTGCAGTTGGATTTCTTGTTGAATGCAATTGGAAAAATCAACAACTTAAACTTACTCTTTCTGCAGAAGAACATGATGTGCTCCTGACTTCAAAATCCATACCGCAGTTCATTTTCTACGTGGAAAATGTTCATAGTATTTAGATAAGGCTGGGTTCATACTGCGATTGTGGTCCTGTGTGGGCGCTTTGGTGTAGGTGTCTGTTAGGATATTTGAAATGGGTATCCCAACAGATCCATAGGAAACAACAGTGCACATGTCACTTTTGGACAACATTTTGCTCTGTTTCACAAACGTAAGCGTTTTCTGTGCTGGACAAAATAGTGCAATCGACTGTGCTATTTTATCCGTCACAGAATGTGTTTACATTTGGGAAACAGAGCAAACATAATACAAAGCGACTACATTTTATTGGAGTGGTTTGGTTGGCTATGGTACCGGAGAACGCAAACCCATTTTGATTTGTTAAAGGGGTTTTGCCAGGACGTGCCTCATCTGCTAAGAAGCAAAGGTAAACAAGCCACGCTGAGCTAAGAGAGAGAGAGAGACACAGCCAGAGCACAGAGCCGTACATAAGGGATCGTGTGAAATGTTCACTCAAATAATCAAACTACAACTAGTGTATTCTGTACACAAAAGACAACACCTTTCTCCACAGCAGCTTGAAAGCTCCTTCATGTTCTCTGTCATCAGATAAAGCAGGGATCTACTCAGATAATCACACTACAACTAGTGGATTCTGTATACAAAAGACAACATTTTTCTACCCGGTGCCTTGAAAGCTTCTTCAGCTTCCTCTCATCAGATAAGAAGTGTTCTGTGTGCAAGCCCCGGCCAGCAGCTCTTATCGGGTCGTATCTAATTCAAGCTTTTAAGTAACTTAGGGCAGGTAAGGCAGCCTGTAGCTCTCAGACTGCAATTTTTGTAATCACATATATTTAGAAAAGTGATTAAATACCCATTTTGGAGGATCCCACGTCAGCATTACATGGTGGCAAAACCCCTTTAAGGCTTCATCTTCTTGCCTTGTACCATATCTTACTGCAGATATTTCAGGTGTAAAACCACAGGAAAAAGCTGTAGCAATCTCGACCAGTGTACACTTACCCTAAAGCACGGATGTCAAACACAAGACCTGTAGCCAAATCTGGCTGCTTTGCGTTATCCAGCCCAGCACTCATTCCCTGTTGTGGGTCTGGGCGGCGCGCTGATACGCAGGCCCAGACCCCGCATCTTTTCACCTGTAAGCCAGAGGCTCACAGCAGTAAACGGCGCTGTAGGTGTCATACAGCAATGTTCTCACACCTCCTGCACCACTGCATCTCCTAGGTCAAAAGCCCGAGGCTCTAGGCTTCAGTGATAGGAGATGCCGGGAGTAAAGATATAGGGGGTATGATGACCTCATGCCGGAACACGGAGATGTGAGTATCTTTGTTTTTGTTTCTAAGCTAGAGGGGCCCATATCTGCCTACAGGGGCCCTATCTATCTACAGGAGGCATATGTACCTACAGAGGTTCTATCTACTTACAGGAGACATATATACCTACAACGGCCTACAGTGGGCTGTATAGCTGCCTACAGGGGGCTGTATATGTAACTACAGGATGCTGTATAGCTACCTACAGTGGGCAGTATAGCAACCTACAGGGAGCATATATACCTACAGGTGGCTGTATCTATCAAGGCTGTATACTTACCTATCTACTTACAGGGGATTACTTTTCTACCTACAGGGGGCCTATATACCTACCTACTGGGGTCTATATACCTGCTTAATGGTAGGCAACATTACTACCTACCTACTTAATGGGGGCACCCATACTAGACGTAGGAATTATTAGGGAAGTGCTGGTTAAGTAAGATGTTTGTGTTGTAAATTCCGCAGGGACGAGCGGTGGTCAGGAGAAGTCATCATGGCAGTCTGGACCGGATGGAGAAGAATAGGGAAAGAGACTGACTCATCAAAAGGGAGAACAACTCATCGGAGAAGACGTCTCCTATGAGTCCATGGATGTCAGGGGTTATTTTACTAATATGTTCTTCCTGGTTGCCCTCAAAGGTAACAGTAATACTGCACAAATATAACTACTCCTTAATAGCTTGCTTAACTGTTAATGAGAAGTTACATTTATACGGTTCTAAAATTATGTACATCATGAGGCTGATGTGGCCCCAGGGAGAATGAGTTTGACACCCCTGCCCTAAAGGTTTCCAGACATCGCTTTATTTGACAGAAACTAGAAGAGAAAACGTCTTTACTGTGCACTACATTTGCATGTAAGGAAATGTATATATTTTGGTAATCCTTCTTCTAGAGCAAAGCAAGAATAGGTAATGAGACATACGTTATTATATGTTAGACCCAGCAGGTGTTGTGTATGTTGCAGAGGACATGTATACATACAGCTGAAACCAGAAGGTTACATACACTAAATAAATAGACACATCTGCATGTTTTTCTCACTATCTGACATGAAATCAAAATAAACCTTACCCGTTTTAGGTCAGTTAGGAACCAAAATTATTTATATTTGTCAAATGCCAGAATAATGAGGGAGAGAATTTTTAAGGCATTTTTATTTCTTTCTGCAAAGTCAAAAGTTTCCATACATTTCATTAGTATTTGGTGGCATTGCCCTTAAACTGTATGACTTGGCTCAAACGTTTTGAATATCCTTCCACAACCTCCTCACAATAGTAGGAATTTTGACCCATTCCTCCTGACAGAACTGGTGTAACAGAACCATGTTTGTAGATCTCCTTGCTCGCACCGGCCTTTTCAGCTTTGCCCATACATTTTCAATAGGATTGAGATCAGAGCTTTGTGATTCACTCCAAAATAATGACTTGATTATGACCTTAACCCACTTTGTAACCAGTTTGGCAGTATGCTTCAAGTCATTGTCCATTTGGAAGACCCATTTCTGCCCAAGCTTTAACTTCCTGGCTGATGTCTTTTGATGTTGCTTCAGTATTACCACATAATATCTTCTTTCCTCATGATGCCATCTATTTTGTGAAGTGCACCAGTCCCTCCTGTAGAAAAACAACCCCACAACATGATGCTGCCACCCCTATGTTTCACAGTTGGGATGGCTTTAAAGCTTCTACCTTTTTCCTCCAAACATAACTGTCATGTCCCATGACTTCATGGTTCATAATCAGTATTGTAATTTCTATTACTGCTTTGCATTGTTTTAAGTTTGTCCCTCTCGTCTTCCTGTATGTGTGCTCTGAGGTATTCAGCTCCTCCCTCCTTCTAGCATTCTCCATCTTTCTGTCTCACTCAAGCACTGTATCCTCATTCTCTGCACCAACTCTGTAAAGTTATCATCTTTGGTGTAAACTACAAGATTCAGCCTGGAATAAACTCCTGTTGGTTCTTCATACACGCCGGAGCAGTTGAGTTGTCACTGTCTGACAAGATTACTGAAGTAAGTTTACAGTTTAATACAGACTTCCATTACCACATGGGCCTGATGAACTTCACACTTGCTGTCAGCGTATTGGAGTCAGAATAGTGAAAAGATGGTTTAGAAACACAGATAAGCTCACAACTTCAGCAGATATTACCACATACAGCTGCAGTGTCGTCACAGTGACAAGCAAGCATCAGTCTGCAGTGTGCATAGCAGCTACAGCTCAAACACAGCAATATCATCCTATTCCTCCATCTTATATTCTGTCTGTGTTACAACATGGCTGCAGGCAGCACCGCTCAGAGTGAGCAGCTAGAGCTGCAAGATGATAGGAATCCTACTCCACAACCTAGTGAGAGAGCAAGACGCCTGACTCACCCTACATGGAAGGTCAGAGAGAATCTTGAAAGCATAAAAAGTGAAATACTTTCTGAAGTTACTGATCAATGGGAAAAACTGCTTAGTTATATCTCCCACATCTCACAGTGTGCTTGTAATGAAACACTACTAGAAGGAGCCCTAGGACAACTCTCTGCAATGTATGAACACTATACCATTAAAAGTTCCGATTACTGTGATGTTTTACAGAAGCTTAATACCCCAGATTCTCTACAAGAATTGCTCAGCTTCCAGTGTCTTAATATTGAACGTGAAAACCTGATATGTGAAACTAAGTCCAAATTAATGTCAAGAACCACACAACTGCAGGAAACATCATCCTGTGTTTCCAAATCTACTAGGCATTCCAAAAGATCATCTAAGTCACGATCTTCAAGATATTCTACGCTCAGTGAACAGCTCATAAGAGCACGTGCCGAAGCTGAGGCTACTAGAATACAAGCAGAATTTGCACAAAAAAGGGCATCTGTGGAAGCAGAGACAGCAGCTATGGAAGCAGAGACAGCACAAAAAAGGGCATTTATGGAAGCAGAAACAGCATGCAAAAGAGCCGAGATGGAAACTCTGCAGAAACAATGTGAACATGCCACCGCCATGGCAAGATTAAAGGTTCTAGAACAAGCTGCTAGTGGAAGTGAAGGAAGCAGCTCCAGCCTAAGTTCAGTGGCTGTAGAAGACCCTGTTAAGCGCACAAGAGACTATGTGCTAAGCCAAAACAGCGAATCTCTGAATGCCACCAACATTCCTGACAGTTCAGATTTTCCTCCAGTGCAACAAAGCACAGATCCTTCTGCAGATCCCTGCATTCGAGGTCAGTACAGTCCTACACCCATGCTGCATCCTGTATCTCCTTCACACATCACAATGCACCAAGGCCATACACCTCTGCAACCTCAATACAAAGATACCAAGGTCCAAACCAATATGCAAGCAAGTTGTCCAGCCCCTGACAACCATGCCGATCCAGCTTCACATATAATTGAATGTAAACCTGCTCTTACAATGAATGCCTATGCAGCTCCATATGTCCCTATGTCTCTTAATCAGACTACCAGTAACAACATGATCAGCACTACTCAGCCTACAATTACCTGCCTGAAGTCAGAAAGGTCAGACATGTCAGAGTTTGCAAGGTTCATGGTTCGCCGTGATCTTACTACAACAAGCCTCACCAGTAGTGATAAGCGATTACGTTGACTATCGTCATCGGGTCGATATCGGCAATTATTAGATTATCGCCGATGACCATTAAAGTCTATGGGAAAGGAACAACACCTTCATTCTTACACCCAAACAGGAATGGAGAAGCTGGAATTAACATCCACAACAGTCAAATGGATACGTGCTACATCTTAGGCAACACACTTAGGTTATAAAAGCAACAGAAAAAAAGTCACAGACCATTTACTATCCCTGTCTTGTACCACAGCATGACCCTTAAACCTGCATGACCCACAAATTAAAAAGTGCCAGAAGGCAGTATGATTTGAACCATCCTTTTAGTTGAACTGGACATTTACTATCCCTGTCCTGGAACGCAGCATGAGCCCCAAACCTGCATGACCCCAGATTAAAAAGTGCCGGAAAAAGGAGTCTTTCAACCACCATTTTAGTTGAAATGGACATTAAATATACCTGTTCTGTCCCACAGTTTGCCCTTTAAAAAACCGGTTCTGACCCACCGTTTAAAAAAAGTGCGGAAAAGGAGTCTTTCAACCCCATTTTAGTTGAACGGACATAAAATTCCCTGCCCTGGCCCACAGCATGCCCCCCAAAACCCGCTTAAACCCCAAATTTAAAAAGTGCCGGAAAAAAGGAGTTTTTTAAACCACCCAATTTTAGTTAAACCCTGGACTTTTGACAAAGAATTTTCCGGGTTGGCCAAAACCTGCCCAAAAAAGGGCCTTTGAATTAAAACAGGGGTCCCCGGGGGATTAAGGAGCCTGGGATGGGGGTCGTCATCTTTTTTACACGGAAAAAAATGCCCTTAGGGAGCTGAAACAAAAAACGGGTCTTTGTTTAAAGCAGAGTACGGAAGTGTGAGTGACCTCCACCCCTTCCCATTTAAAACGGGTCAAGCCCCTGGGTACGTTTTGCCCCCCCGTTTGAGTGCGGCCCAAAATTGGGCCCTTCATTTGGGAAAATTTTTGGTTTGGTTAAAACCCCCGGGTTCCCACCAGGTGCCTTTTTTTGGCATTCTTTTTTCATTTTACTAAAAGTGCGGGGGAAAATTTTTCTCTGTTCTTTTTTTTCTTGTCCGTGCCCCTTTACTCCATGTCCTCTGAATAAACCAACTTTTGGTAAAAGTCTTTCGTACCCCTTTGTACAATTCAGAAAAATTTTTTTTTAACCGGTATTTTGTACATGCAATTTTTTTTTAGTAGTTTAATTCTAAAAAACCCCTTTTTTAAAAAAATAGGATGGAATCCCCCCATGTTTTTGTTTTCTTTTTTTGATTGTAAAAAAGGGGTTGTCTAATACAGGGTTTTGTTTAGTTTATTTTTTAAAGATCTTGAAAAAAAACAAGTCTTTTTTTGCAATATGTGTCCATTAACAGTGCCCTCCCTTTTCCCTGTTTCGGACAACCTTTCCACCCTTGAGATCTTGACAATTGTGAAAAAACAAATGTCTGTTAGAAAAAACTTTTTTTAAAAAGGCCCCGTAGTTTGCTGCATTTAAAGGGCAAAATGCCCCCAAAAATTTCAAAAAATTGACCCCCTTTAAAAGCCCACTTGAAAAATTTTTGCCAAAAAAAATTTTTTTCTGTTTAAGAAAAAAAAAATTTTTAAAAAAATTTTTGGGACAAAAAAAAGAAAATGGGGGCCCTTGGCCCTTTTTTTAAAAACCAAGCAAAAACCCCCCCCAAAAAAATTTAAAAGATCCCCTTTTAAGCCATTTTAAAAAAAATTTTTGGGGGAAAAAAACCAAAGGTTTCTGTTAAAACCCAAATTTTTTTTTAAGAAAAAAAAAAAGGCCCAAGTTAAAAAAGTGTTTGGCCTTGGCCAATTTCCCCAAAGGAAAAAGCAAGAACCCCCAAAAAATTATAAAAAGGGACTTCTCAGCCATTTAAAAAATTTTTTGAGGGAAAAATGCCACTTAAAAAGGCCAATTTCTTTTCCCCAAAGGGGCCAATAATTTTAGTGTATCTCACAGCCCATGCCCAAAAAAAATTTAAATTAAATATGATTTTCTCAGCCCCTTTTAAAAAAATTTGTGATGGGGGAAAATGCCATTTAAAAAGCCACATTTTTGTTCCAAAAGGCCCAAAATTATAGCTGTATCTCCCCAAAACTAAATTTCAAAACCTTTTACAATGCGAAAACTTCTAAAGAAAAAAGTGATTTTTAAATGGAATACGGTGTTGTCATGAAAACCTTGCTGTCTTTTAGGTCTTTACAGAAAAACCCAAAGCAAAATAAAAACGGGGGGGAAAAAAGAGAAAAAAATTGCAGTAAAAAAAATGATCTTTTAAAAAAAAAATTTTTCAAAAAGGACCATTTTTTTTTTTGAAGGGAATTTTGAAAATTTTTTTTTTTTTAGACCGGAAACTAATCGGTGCCCTGGGGAAAGGGGGGGCCAAAACATCATCAGAGATCCCATCCCTGTTTTCCATCTTGAGAAAGCCCAAAATTTCCACATTACTGGGGAAAAACCGGGGTTGCGTTTTTTCTGTAATGACTCCCCCCAGTTTTGGCTAAAGGTTTCCCCCGCCCCAGATATGCGGGCGGTGGGAGGACAACACCCCCTATGGCGGGGCCCGAGGAGCTCGGCCATTGGGTCCATTTTGGACCCCCAAAGGAGTTTTTTGGGGTTTCCCGAAACACATCCAAAAAAAATCGGTGTTAAAGACGCAGATAGTCGTGAAACCCATGTTCTTAAGCTGGTCTCTGTGTTTTTGGATGTGGCCCTGCATTGCATGCTTTTGGTGGGGGGGGGAAAAATAAAGATTGCCAGGGGTCACCTTTGGCTTCTGCACCTTCCCTTCTGCTGCCCGCTACGGCTATTTTGGCACTCTACTGCTGTCAGGGTCGCTGATGTTTTTTTCCACCGTGACTTTTGGAAAAAATTTTAAAAGCAGCCCAAAGATGTCTCCGTTGCCCAATAAGCAAGGTTCCATTTCCTGCATTTTACTCTTTTTTGGGGGGGGAAAGGAAAGTCCCCGAGTTTTGTTTTGTACCGGGGTTTCCAGGAGGGTGGCCCACCAGTAACTGTTGTTAAATTTTAAGGGCCCTTAAATTGCGGGGATATTTTGGAGGAAATGGAGCATCCAAGCCTTTTATGTGGGGAGATTTGGGGCCTTGATTTCCCCAAGCCTCTGGGGCGAGGGGGGACTAGCAAAAACCCCCTTTTTTCCTCCTCCGCCTTAAAATTTTTCCCCCAAACCTCTTTTTCCCAAAGGCCCGGGACGTCGTAACATCGGTTGGGTCTAGGAATACCTACTCCCCTTTTCCCCGGGACAGCTTCAAAACCAAACCCTGACTTGCCTAGATTTATGCACCTGAGAGCTGGCGTCGCCTTGCACTAGCCCCGGAACCCAAAACCCCTGCCCAAAGAAGACCGATAAAAATTTTGGAAAATGTCGGGCCCTTTTGGATTCGGAAAGGAGGGGAAAGGGTCCGTGTCCGCTTTTTGTGTCCGTCTCCCCCCCCGTCCTTTGGGGGGGCCTGATGTTTCAGAAATGTTTCCAAAAGATTTGTTCCCCGAACTAAGATCACCCCAATGCTCATGCTGACAAGGGCATTCCCCCCCCTTCCCCCCCCCAAAGACCAAATTTTTGGGGGCTTCTTCAAAATGGCAAAAGGTGGGTTTCAGAGCTCTTTCACCTGCCTCCAATCTGGTGGCTCAACACCCCGGGTCCCCACCGCTGTTTTGGGGCCAATTTTGTACTTCTTTTGCCCTAAGGGGATTGCGCTGCTTTCCCCCAATCCCCTGGAGATGTGGGGGGGTGGAATTCCCGCGTGTTGCCCAACCTTGGGATTGGGGGAGGGGCCGAGGGTGACGTGGAAAAGCGCCAGGCGGGCGAGCAGGGTGCGATCGCCGGAAGTGCAAAAATCAACCCGGGGCCCTTTTTCAGCAGGCGGTCCAGACCGGGTTTGCGCTTTAGAAATTTCTGGGGCGACAAAGGGTTTATGACTTGTGCCAGGAAGGATGGTCCGCCCAACCCATTTAAGGGCGGCCAGCAGATTTTGCGTTATCGCCCCAACCAAAATTGCCCGGGCCCCAAAAGGGTTTTTGTCACCCCAGCCAGCGCTCGGGCTGTTGCGGGGGAAACCGTCCACACTCCCGGGCCCGTGTGGGGGGGACGGTCCCCCAAGGGCAGATTAATTTTTAACCCGGCCCGGTTTTCCCGGGCCCGTGATGCCACCAGAGGACCCTTTGGGGGGAAAAAGCCTTTCAAACCCTCCCCGCCGGGGTTTTTAAAAAAACGTTTCTCCCAGCCCGGGGAGCCAAGTCACCCCCCCGGGCATCCCACCCGCTCCCCCCCAGTGAGCTGTCACCCGAGATATAGCGGGCCCTTTGGGGTGTTACTAAATCCATGTGCGGTGGGTTTAGTTTGGGCTTTTCCGGACACAGATGCAGAAAAAACGGGGTTGAAATTTTTGATGGGCACGTGGGCTGGCCAGGGGGAGGGGGCGGCTTTTCGGCAAAAAAAATAAACTGTCGGCATTTTGGGTTTTTGGGGCCCGGCAAGGGCTTTTACGTGGCGGGGGAAACCCCTCTGTGTCACCCGCGGGAAAAGGAAACATTTTTTAAAGGGCCCAAAAGGCCCGGCAATGGCGATTTCAGGCTTTTGGTTTTGGGATGGTTTGGGTTAAAGTGTTTCTTCTGCTCCAAACCTGGAAACAGAAGGCTGGCTGTTTGACTGGCCGCTTGTTACGCGTGCAGGTCGTCAAACTGGGCGGGGGGAGAAGGGGTAGGATGGGTCTCGGTTTGGTGCTGGTGGTACTCGGGCGAAGGTGGAGTCTGAAGCGGAGGCTGATCCCTGATCGTGACTCAGAGAGACATGGGCACTGAGGAACGCTTGGTGGTGGCGGAGGAGGAGGTGGAGACAGAGGTGTGACAGTGGTTGGAAGCCCGGCGTCATTCTGGCCTTTTTTGGCCAAGTGTTCCCTCCATTTCAACTCATGCATTCGCTGCATGTAAACTAGACATGTTGGTGGTGGTTAAACACCTAAGATTCTTGCCTCTACTTATGCGTTTACGGCAAAGGGGTGGCATATAACATCGCTGGGTGAATCAGAGGCTTGCTCAAAAAAGGGCCAGGCTTGAGGGCCCTGGACCTTTTTGATGGCGATAAGCGAGGAGCGGGGTTTCCGTGACCGTGGCTGGCGGAATCATATCAGCGGACTTCTGTGACCGCCCTCCCCCTTTTTGTGGCGGGACCGTATTGACACTACCCCATCGTCTTCCTCCCTCATCCAGTGTGAAGCGCTCGCAAGGCAAATTTCTGGGGGAAAAGACCACGATGGATCCGCAATGTCGTCATCATCATCATCATCAACACAGGTGACTTCGTCGTCCTGACATTCTGCATCCAGGAGCTGTGGGCTACAAGCAAGAGGGACTGCAAGGCGTTGCCGACCGCCCGGGATTTTTGCCGATTGACCGGCTTCCTTCTCCCCCTCTGATGGCATCAGTAAACTGGGCATCAGAGCAGAAAAATCATCCTCTTTGGCCTCTTGATCTTTTAAAATGCCTTCTGACCCCAAACCCCATTTTGTCATCAAAGAGGTGTTCAGAAAATGGATTATCCACATTTGGGGGGTACACGAGTTTTTTCATTTGGGCTGCCTTCGCTTCATGTTGGACGGATGCTGATGATGTGATGACCCCATTTGTGGCCGTTTACTGGGAGGACGATGAGGGAAGACTGCTGGATGCGGGTTTCATTAACCACTGAAGAACAGATTGGCGACGTGTTCGTTACCGGGGATTCACAGGGCCCTGACCCAGCGATGACAGGCCTGACGGTCCTGCAACCGACAATCCGCTGGCTTGCGTGTTGTCGCCCGCACTGGAAGGAGCACCTTCTCTCGTACCTCTACCTCCATGTCCTACCCCCCTCTTTGCTCTTTACCACCTGCATTTCGCTCCATGTTCAGAAAGATAAAATTTGAAAAAGGGGGTGGAGAGTTTTGGAACGTCTCTTATTAAAAGACGGCAAAATCACAGCTATTCTCAAATCCTCAAATCAAAACAAAATTGCTGTAAATTTAAATTTAACTGCAAGGTGGCTCTATCAACAAATCTGGACTGGGCAAAAAATACAAAAAAACATGTATCTGAAATGTATTACAGATTATAAAAGGTATTTTTGGGCACCTATCAATTACCTGTGGTGACTACACAATTGCTGGGGTTGAAATTTAACTGCAAGTTGGCTCTATCAACAAATCTGGACTGGGCAAAAGTGCAAAAAAACACGTATCTGAAATGTATACGGATAATAAAAGGATTTTTGGCACCTATCAACCCGTGGTGACTACAAATTGCTGGGATTCAAAATTTAACCCGCAAAGGAACTTCTATCAACAAAGCTGAACGGGCAAAATTGAAAAAGAAAACCTATCTGGAAATGTATACTGATAAACAAAGTGGAGTTTTGCACCTAACAAATAGACCTACAGTTATTAGAAAAGAGAGCCAGCGGACTCATGGTAGCTTCACTTGACAACAAGGTCAGGATACCCTTACCAACACTTCTTGAATGCAACCAAATACCATCTTAGAGAGGAAATTCCTACGCCGAATGGCTCTTCACATATCTCTAAGGTCTATAGTCATGAAATCCTGCTCTTGACAAAACGCAAACACCTATTCTGGTCGGCGAGACATTTCGGGTACAAAAAGGTACCCCAAATCAATGGACCTCATGATGTCCATTTGTAACCCCTTGATCTGGCTGGGTGATCATAGGAAATTTTGCATACACCAGATTAAAAACCCCACTAAGTTTCCTCTTTTTAAAACCCCATGTTTTACCAAATGGTCGCAGCCCCCATTTTCAACCATGTCCTTTCATTACTGGGAAAAAAGGAAGCTCACTGGTAGTAAAGGCCCAAAAAGATCAGGAAGAAAACCTTTCCTTGCCCGGGGGATGACAGCTTGGCGCCAGCTTAGTCTAACAAGTGAAGACAAAAAAGCAGCACCTGACGAGAAGCAAGGAATTTTTAAGATTATAAAAGGAGTTTGCCCAAGATGACTCAACAGTGGGTACACCACTACCCTTTCGCCCCCAAAGAGCAAAAACTCCCAAACAATTACGAAAGCGTTGCTAGTTCTTTTCTTTAAAAACCCCTTAAAGGGGAAAACCAAAAGGGGGAAAACATTATGGGGACTTTATGAGAACATATTTGAAGGGACCATGCAGAACCTCCCCACACTAGGGGAAAGGGTGAAGAAGCTGGTCCTCCCTTTCTTTTGGCGTGTATCCCCCGGGCCAAACCAAAAAAATTAAGTTGTGTTTGATTCCAGCGCTCAGCATAAAGGACTTCCTCAAAAACCCTGTTCTCACGGGCCCCAATCTCAACAACATCTCCTGGGTGCTAATCAACTTCCTAAAAACCTGTTGCATTTAAGGGAATACAGCAAATTTTTCACTGCTTCATCTGGGGGAAGACCACAGGAATACCTTAGTTCCTAGGGGCACAAGGACAATAAAATCAACGTGAAGTCATAGACTCCCGGGATAAAGGAAACATGTTTTTGGGAAAAACCCCCCCACCCTCCCCGAGCAACAGGATGAAGAAAAAAACCCCGCCCAAGCAGGAGAAAGGAGTTTGGATCCAAAGCCGTCGTTTTTGAGAAATTTTAGGGGATATGGACTTAAATCCTTCCCTCCCACAAAGAAGCAATTGACCCTTTCCCCGAACACAGGAAATGCTGTTAGTGCAAACCTAGGCTTCACAAGATCATCTCAAAACGTCCAAAAAGGTAATGGATGCACTTCCCTTGGTGCCCATGCTACCAATTTTTAAAAGACCTTTTAATCTTGGCTCTTTTTTCCCTCCCTTTCAGCCAAGCCTGGGGTTTACTGTGGGACGTCAAACAAGAAAGTTTACATTAAGTTCCCCTGTGCAAACCTTTCCTAAGCAGGGTATCTTGTCTGCTTAACAGTGTCTATGACCCTCTTAAATTCATAGCCCCAAACCCCCCTTTTCTTGCTGCTGTTAGGAAAGAAGTTAGTCCCCCTTGGGCTACATGGAAGTTCAGTAGCCTCCCTAAGGATGTCGGGAAAGAACACGAGCCACATTGTGGTTTCACTGGGAAAAAGCCAAGCTAACCCCAAAAAACCTGTAATTCTGTTCCAAATGAATTTGGAGCTGTCCCCCAGTGAAATTTGGGAAGATTAAAATTCCTAGCCCCTCAATCAGCGACCGCAGAACAAAATGTGCTCCTGCTTCAGGTCTCATTGTCACAAAGACTCTCCAAGTTTCTTGTTTCAGGGGCTCACTACCTACTGATGCCGTTACATTTGGTTGGAAATGAATCTGACGGAAAATTGGCCGACAGTTCTAAAACCTCATACCACAGTGGTTCCTAAGCAAGATCAAGACCTACCCCCTTTCAGCTTTTACATGGAAAGATCACAAAGGGGGGGTTAAGGTGACTAAGGAGGTTCAAAAACCCCATTTTCTTCCGTCCAAACATGAATGTTCTTTCTTTGCCCAAAGGAAGTGACATTTAAAAAGGCGTATACATCAGGAAAAAGTCAGCGGACCCTTCCATAACATGACACTGGGTTTACCATGGGTTTTTGGGGGAAATGTTTGGCCCTTTTCGGTTTCCCCAATCCCAAATGGGTTTCTCTTGGATTTTTTTTTTTCCCATTATTACTTTTTCGAATGGAAAACTGTTATGAATATTATCTAGACTTACGTTTTATATTTTTGCATGTTTTTCTCTTTTTACAGGTTCAGAGAACATTTGTTTTTTTTGTTTTATAGGAAATCTAAAGATTTCAGACGGGAGTGTCAGCCCATGATTCAGTTATAATCGTATGTAATTTTATTACTGCTTTGGGATTTTTTTAAGTTTGTCCCTGTCTTCCTGATGTGTGCTTGAGGGATTCACTCCTCCCTCCTTTTTTAGCATTCCCATCTTTCTGTCCACTCAAGCACTGTATACTATTTCTCGCCACCAACTCTGTAAAAATTTTTCATCTTTTTACCTAACTTTTGGTGAAATTTAAAAGATTCAGCCCGGAATAAACTCCTGTTGGTTTTTCATACACCCGGGAGCAGTTGAGTTGTCACTGCTGGGGCAAAAATTACTGAAGTAAGGTTTTTTCGTTTAATTTCAGACTTCCATTACCCCCATGGGCCTAAGAAATTCCACTTTCGTCACGTATTGAGTCGAAATAACGATGGTCATTATGGCCAAAAAGTTCAATTTTAGTTTGTTAGACACAGGACGTCTTAAAAATGTAGGTCGTTTTTTCCTTTTTGCTTTAGCCCCCTGTTGTTCAGTACTCGTTTCACTGTGGATAATGACACAATCTTACCACTTCTGGCCAGCTTTTCAATGGTTTTTGGTTTTTGGGGGTTTTGCACAGTTGGGGACCAAGCACGTTCATCTCTGGCACAGAACCCGTTCCTTCTTGACAGTATGAGGGCTGGCTTTCCCCCTTTTTTTTTATACAATTAATTTTTTGCACAGATTTAACGAGGCTCCCCCAGGCTCTGAAGGATGCAAAAATAACCCAGTTTTCAAGTCCACAATTCCCTTCCCGATATCTTGGCTGATTTCTTTAGACTTTCCCATGATTTTCACAAAAGCGTGGTTTTTTTGGGGTAAATAAAAAATACATCCACAAATTTTTTTAATTAGATGTTGCCCAAAAACCAGAAGCTTCCAAAAACATGTGTCTCATATGCCCAATTGTTTAAAGGTATAGTAAACTAGTAAACTTTTACTTTGCAGAAAGTAATAAAAAAAGCTTAAAAAATTTTTTCCTCATTATTCTGGGATTTGGGAAAATATAAATAATTTTTTGGGTTTCCTAATTGACCTAAAACGGGTGAGGGTTTTTTGATTTCATTCAGATTGTGGGAAAATTTTCAGAGGTCTTTTTAATAGTGTATGTAAACTTGTGGTTTTAATATAATGTGCTCCATTTTTATTTTTGTGCATGTGTAGGATTGTTTGTGTATGGGTTTCTGTACCTTTGATCTTTTGCGTAGTGACATGTCTGTGACGGATGGCACACACGGCATTTGAAGTTTAAGTTGTGTGTTAGAGGGTGTCTCATAGGTCAAGCATCTGTAAGCAAAGTATGACTAATAAATATGAAATGCGATATTCTCAGTGATGTTGATTAAAGCTGGTTGGAGACAGGAAGATTTGTCCCCAATCTGATCAGCATGTTTGTTTGTAAAACTAATACCGGGGCATGTACAGACACACTAATTAGAAAAGGAAACCCCTAAAGGGTATGTCCACACGGCTTGTTGCGTCCGTATGAACATACGTTCTTAGATGTATGTTTAGGTCCGTCTAGTTGGACCCAAACACGCATCTAGCAATGAGCAGTGTGTTTTACGTTGCTTTTAATGTAAAACACGCATCAGCGTTCAATGCCAATACGTGTTTAATTGCGTTTTTCGGAAAGATGCAGCAGGCGCCCTATTTAAAACTATAGCGCGCGATCCTGCTGCAGCCAAAACACATCTAAACATGCACCTGCGTGTTGGATGCGTTTTGGATCCAATTGACGCTGCGTTTTTGGATGCAATTTTGGGATCCAAAACGGATAACAGATCCAAAATCGGATCTAAAAACAGCGTGTGAACATACCCAAAGAGTACTGTGTTACTAATATTAAAACTTCACTTTTAATAATATTGCTTATTAAAAAGTACAAAAGCAAAACTGAATATTCAAAAACTTGAGCAATAAAAACAACCAATATAGTAAAGAAGGTCTGCCAAATGCAGATGTTAAAGGGGTTGTATCATTACATTAAATGGTCTTCAGAATAAGGGGACAGTGAAAACAAGCAACTTTGCAATTGGATGTGATTTGCAAAGCTGTCTTGTTTTCACTGTCTCCCTTATCTTCGTTTTCTGTAATCACAATTCCCCAGTGTCGATCGGATCCCACCTCCTTTCATTTCATTGGCTGCCGGCTCATCTAATTTACATTCTGTCTGGATCCGGGTCGTATTCACGGGAGCGTGCATTCCTACCTCTCTCACTCCGAATAAGTGACCAGCAACAATTTCACTCTGCACAGCCAGCAGCTCCACAGTAACACTGCAGCTGCTTCTGCAATCAGAAAACAGCAGAATTGTGCTCGGTGCCTAATGCTGCTGCGTGTAAACAGAGAAAGGAGACAGATATTTACTGCTCTGGATGAGTTCATAGAAGACTGGATTCAACTGTAACAAACCTCCAGCTGTGAGAGGAGAAGAGATCAGTGCTCTGAGTTCATAGAAGACTGTTTAGACTGAATGCAGGGCTGTGATATGTAAACAGCTCTTACAAAATAAGTGCATTGGGAGAGTTACGATACAGTGACATGTGGATAGAGAGGGGGGGGAGGAGTAGGGATGTGCTATCCCCTCCCACTGATCTAAAACAAACACATTGACTCGGGAGCAAGCACGAACAGTGAAGGGGAGGATGGTGTCATCCCCCTTCAGGTAAGAAACACCCAGGTGGGAGGGAAAGAAATGCCACTGGATTTCAGAGCTGAGAAACTGAAAATACAATGAAACATATGAACTGATGAAGCGATACATCCCCTTTAAGTAGTTCTGTCCTCCAGAAAGCCAACATTGCAGAATGCTTATATAGGGGATGACATAAAATAGCCATATCATGGTACAGATGCTGGAGGAAAAAAAGGGAACGATAGGCACAATTTTAGGACCTAATAGGTCTTCCTATAAATACGTATCACTACCCAAATAAGGCTGGCTTTACCAGTTTAGCCCTAAATACCCATAGTTTGCCAACTACACTAAAGTGACAAAAATCAGATGACTGGATAAAGACATAACAACGTACAAAACTAAAATTATACATCCCAAAGTGTTTCCACTCACTCTAAGTTTCATTGGAGAATGGGTGGGAGAAAGGCACTGTGCTCAAAAATCAAAGTGTGAAGGGGAAGGAAAAAATGTCATAATTTCTATGTCACAGCAATGTTTATTTGTGCACGAAAGATGTCTGAAATATATTACATTTGTTCGTTGTGTGAAATCTTTCGCAGTGTAGCAATAATATTTATGTGCATCAGACTGGATTTCACATGTTGCATTACTGTGTCTTTTCAACTGCTTAAAGACTCACAAAGAAAACACATAAATTTAAAAAACGCATGCATTTTATTTTGTGCAAGTGGTTTTGTAATAAACTGAATTGTGTTAATTAAAAAAACTCATGAGTTCTTTTAATTTCTTGTGTTTTTTTGGAAAAAAAAAACGCAACACAGTGGGTGAACCCAGCCTAGGAGTCTATTCACACAGCACAGCAACATTGCTGTGTTGCAATTACTACAAAATGCGACTGTTTTGTTGCAGCTTTACAAATCATATCGTGGTACACAGCATGTTGTGGTAATTAGGTCTAATGCAATGTAATGTCACTTGAAAACAGACAATCATTTTGCAGAACAGAAGTGGCCTCAATTGACGTATACAGTGCCTTGCAAAAGTATTCAGCCCCTTTGAACTTTTCAACCTTTTGCCACATTTCAGGCTTCAAACATAAAGATATAACATTTTATTTTTTTGGGATATTTTAAACTTTTGTGAAAAATAAAAAACTGAAAAGTGGGGCGTGCAAAATTATTCGTCCCCCTTAAGTTAATACTTTGTAGCGCCACCTTTTGCTGCGATTACAGCTGCAAGTCACTTGGGGTATGTCTTTATATGTTTTGCACATCGAGAGACTGAAATTCTTGCCCATTCTTCCTTGGCGCATAGCTGGAGCTCAGTGAGGTTGGATGGAGAGCGTTTGTGAACAGCTGGAGCTCAGTGAGGTTGGATGGAGAGCGTTTGTGAACAGCTGGAGCTCAGTGAGGTTGGATGGAGAGCGTTTGTGAACAGCAGTTTTCAGCTCTTTCCACAAGCTCTCGATTGGATTCAGGTCTGGACTGTGACTTGGCCATTCTAACTCCTGGATCCGGTTATTTGTGAACCTTCCATTGTAGATTTTGCTTTATGTTTGGGATCATTGTCTTGTTGGAAGATAAATCTCCGTCCCGGTCTCAGGTCTTTTGCAGATTCCAACAGGTTTTCTTCCAGAATGGTCCTGGATTTGGCTCCATCCATCTTCCCATCAATTTTAACCATCTTCCCTGTCCCTGCTGAAGAAAAGCCCAAACAATGATGCTGCCACCACCATGTGTGACAGTGGGGATGGGGTGTTCAGGGGGATGAGCTTTGTTGCTTTTACGCCAAACATAATGTTTTGTTTTGTGGCCAAAAAGTTTGATTTTGGTTTCATCTGAGCAGAGCCCCTTCTGCCACATGTTTGGTGTCTCCCAGGTGGCCCCTTCTTCCACATGTTTGGTGTCTCCCAGGTGGCTTGTGGCAAACTTTATACAAGACCTTTTATGGATATCTTTGAGCAATGGCTTTCTTCTTGCCACTCTTCCATAAAGGCCAGATTTGTGCAGTGTACGACTGATTGTTGTCCTATGGACAGACTCTCCGACCTCAGCTGTAGATGTCTGCAGTTCATCCAGAGTGATCATGGGCCTCTTGGCTGCATCTCTGATCAGTCTTCTCCTTGTTTGAGATGAAAGTTTAGAGGGATGGCTGAGTCTTGGTAGATTTGCAGTGGTGTGATACTCCTTCCATTTTAATATGATCGCTTGCACAGTGCTCCTTGGGATGTTCAAAGTTTGGAAAATCTTTTTATATCCAAATCCGGCTTTAAACTTCTCCACAACAGTATCACGGACCTGCCTGGTGTGTTCCTTGGTTTCATGATGCTCTCTGCGCTTTAAACAGAACCCTGAGACGATCTCAGAGCAGGTGCATTTATACGGAGACTTGATTACATGCAGGTGGATTATATTTATCATCATCAGTCATTTAGGACAACTTTGGATCATTCAGAGATCCTCACTGAACTTCTGGAGTGAGTTTGCTGCACTGAAAGTAAAGGGGCCAAATAATTTTGCACGCCCCACTTTTCAGTTTGTTTGTTTTTACAAAAGTTTAAAATATCCAATAAATTTTGTTCCACTTCACAATTGTGTCCCAATTGTTGATTCTTAACAAAAAAATGAAAATTTATATCTTTATGTTTGAAGCCAGAAATGTGGCAAAAGGTTGAAAAGTTCAAGGGGGCTGAATACTTTCGCAAGGCACTGTATTTGCACAGGCACCAGATCCCCTTGTCTGGTACTGATGTAGTATCCAAAGGCGCAGTTCATCTTGGGTTCCTGGTTTCCACAGCGTTCACGTAACCGCTGCAATGCTTCATGTTGGTCTTTTTTCCATATGCGGTCGATTATTTGGGTGGTCTCTTCAATGGCTCTTGCCTCCTATTGCGCACATGCTAGCCCTTTAGGATTCTAAGTGCTTTTCTATTCCACTCCAAAAGCAGCACCCCTCTGGTTATTTAAAAGGACACTTCCTCTGTGACTGCCTGATCTTGGTTGTGCATCTTGGCAAGCACTACTGTATTCTGTTTTAAGGTTTTATGGTATGGACCTCAGCTACTTCATTGTTCTCACTTCTTGTCTGCTGCTTACCATGACCTTTGACTTACGACCCTGACCTTCCTTAAATTCTTCATTCCTAGACCCATTGCCTGCCCAATGTCACCTTTTTTCTGCTCCATTGCTACTGCATTTGGATGTTATCCCATAGGTATAACATGGGAGCCCCCTGCAGCGAAAACCAGATCCACGTAGAGGGGTTGAAGAGTGAAAACAAGGAGGATTCTTAGCCTCCGCTCCTTGACGTGGCCTTATGTCAGAATCTGCGTGCAACCTGGAGAATCCATCATTCATCACAGGTGAGCCATGACATGCAGATACTGGTGTCACTTTCTCTATACTGGCACAATGCAGCAACCTTGTATAATGGTAATTCCTAGGCACTAGTTATTACCAGGTTACCAGGTGTGGCATTATGGGAGTAGATGTTGATTTTTAATATCAAGAGCAGCTACTGTGTGTTTACTGTAGTTATCAGAACTCTGTCTTGGAAACCTACTGTCAAAGAGCGTCAATAAAAGAAAATTTTGGCGTTCTAGTTTGGGCTTGGCCAAATAAAGTTTGCTTATGGCTATGTGATGCAGAGGCCTGGAAGCAGTGATATATGGTATGTAAATGTTCCTATCAGAATCCATTGTGCAGCTTTGTGTATATAAGTAGGATTTTGATGTAGGCTTCCAACACTTATGGTGACATGTCCCATTAGGGCTGCGCCTTTTTTTTTTTTTTTGGTGTATTTTGTGGCAAAAAACAGATGACACCCTATTCTCTATATAAATGAACTGTAGTACACCAAAACTAGGCGCATTATATGCCAGGCCCGACACATTTGAATGCGCATAAAGTAGGTGCATCAAATATGCTAGCAATGATATGCTATCAATTATATAGTTAGTACGGTTGAAAAAAGACATGTGTCCATCAAGTTCAACCAATGGTGGGGAAAATGTGGCTGAAGGGAGGGAAACAAGGATTTTAAGCCTAGCCTCCCCACTGGTTAATGCCCTGAAACCCACAAGGAAAGAACCTATCAGCTTCAGTAGAGACCCCATCTCTGACCCCAGAGCCGCCACCAGCCAGGATCCAGAATTTTACATAGCTACGTACGCATTAATGTTCTTTAGTTTCAGGTAGTTATCTAAGCCTTTCTTGAAACTCTCTACAGTTCCTGCTGTGACCAGCTCCTCAGGCGGCTATTCCACAGATTTACAGTTCTTACAGTGAAGAACGCCCTTCTCCTCTGGAGATTGAATCCTTTTTTCTCCAGCCGAAGGGAATGTCCCCTTGTCTTTTGAGGGGGGCTTTACGTGAAATAATTTCTCCCCATGCTTTTTGTAGGGACCATTTATATATTTATATAAATTAATCATGTCCCCCCTGAGCCGTCTTTTCTCAAGACTAAATAAGTTCAGTTCTACTAACCTCTCCTCATAACTAAGATTAAACCTTACATTTATCCACATTGAACCTCATTTGCCAAGTTGATGCCCAAACACTCAGTATGTCCAGGTCCGCTTGCAATTTATGAGCATCTTCCATAGATTGCACTATCCTGCATAGCTTGGTGTCATCTGCAAAAATAGAAACCGTGCTATTGATCCCCTCCACTATATCATTAATAAATACATTAAATAAAAGAGGACCCAATAGTGAGCCCTGGGGCACACCACCCAAAACCGGGGACCACTCAGAGTAGGAGTCAATTACTACCACTCTCTGAGTACATTCCGATAGCCAGTTTTTAATCCAATTACACACTGTTATTTCTAACCCAATTGTGCTATGCAAATTATACCAGATGCCAGATTTTTGACAGTTTCATTCAGACGCACTATACACTCATTTTATATGCCTTAAAACTGGTGTAGCAGCGCCTATTTTCTGACAGCGCCTTAGTCTTTTAGGCATATGTAATACTAGGATGACCAAAGCAATGTGGTATACAATATCCCCTTCCTGCCTTAATAATTTTTGCTTACATCACATTAGTTATTTTCTCCCTGCCTTCCAAGAGCCGTGACTTTTTTTTTATTATATATTTCCATCTACATACACTCATAAGAGCTTGTTTTTTTGCAGGACAAAATTTACTTTTTAACCATACAATTGTTGTTCCCTATGGATCCCCAAGCTCTATTGAACAGCCAAGACCTGCTGCATATGGAACGGATATATCAAGTAGGGTTAAAGAGGTTTGCCGACATAGTTAACTATAGAAACAATGCTGAATAATTTTATTTTTTTAAAGAGAACCTGTCACATAGATTATGCCCCCCGTGCTGAGGGCAGCACAAGCTAGTGTCAGACCTGCTGTTCTCAGCGCTGCGTCCCTTATTCTGTAAAATGCTGCAGTTTTAGAGCATTTACCCCTCAAATCTTATTCATGAGCAGGTGTTAGCCCCGCCCACCAAAGGCTAGCTCCTCCCACTGACAGTTATTCACATGTTTCTACCTATTCATAGTAATAGGTTTGTCAGTTGAGGTGGGCAGGGCTAGCCTCCGATTGGCCGGTTTAAAAAAAACTGACTCTCTGAATGACTCTTCGAATGACTCTTCTGGCTGAAAACGGCAGATTTGAGCATTAAATACACAAAAACTCCTGCATCTTACAGAATAAGGGACACAGCGCTGGAAACAGAATGTCTGTCACTACTTTGTTCTGTCCTCAGCCAGGGTGGCAAAAACTATGTGACAGGTTCTCTTTAAATGCAGGTTCAATTTGGGGCTTCTGGAGCAGATTCCAGTACGCAGCACTATTTTTTCTGTTAAAATGATGCTGGCAACCACAATGGAAACCCAACGGACACCACTATGGTCAATGGGGTCCGTCAAGCGCCGTTGATGACTGTCATTTAACGAACTTGGTGCCACCTCTGAACGGAACCTTCAATGCAGATATGAACCATGTCGAACATACGTTCTCCCTGTTATGAGTCCCGTTGTTTCTATGTGTGACACCTTCTATCAGTTGTCTTGCAGGTATAGCTGGTGGCCATAGATCCTGTCAGGGGCCAGCTTTCCCCAGCTTGTGAAAGCATTTTGCCAATGCACTTGCTGTTTCTCTGCACATGTACAGTAAAAGAAAACAGAAGAATACTGTAGAAAGGGAGAGAAGCGGCTCAGGGGACTAGTCGAAGAAAGCACTACAATGTAAAGAAAGTGGCTAGAAATGATATTTACTGTTGTAGACATTAATTGGATCATAGGCAAACCCCTTAAGCCACACGACTGAAAAGTACTTAATGACGCAGCTAAATTTTGCCTCCTTGCGTCTCAACAGTCGTAACTTTTTTTATCTTTAAAGTCGTTGAGGACTTGTTTTATGCAGGAGAAGTTGAATTTTTGGGGGCATAGTTTAAGTTTACAAATAAAATACTGCAGAATGTTTTTTACATTACATTTGTAGTTATTTTTTCACACCATTCACATTTCACACTTAATAACCTGTTAAATGAATTCTACAGGTTATTACAGTCATGTAGATATCTAATATGTGTAGGTTTTTTTTTTGTAATGTATGCACAATAAATTTATTTTATTATTTATTTTATTTTTTTCTACACTTTTTATGTTTTTTACTCTTTATTTTTAATTCCATTAAGGGATAACTATTCTACAATTTTTTTGTACACTTAGTTATGTATTAGCATATACATGTATGCTAATACATTGCAATCTGTATCAGTTTGACACAGGCAGCAGTCAGGGCAGCACACAGTGTGCCCTGACAGCAGACGTTATACAGACAGCCCTGGGGCTACTTTAGGACACCAGGACTGACTGTACAGACATTCCCCAGGCTCCATTAGGTTCCCAGGAGTCCTGATCACCTGATGGAGCAGGGGAATGCCTTTTGATTATGCCATGGTCACGAACCGCATCAATCAAAAGGTTAAACACCGGGGAGCAAAGGATTCTTCCGCTTCCTGGGGCTTACAGAGACTGCTCTAGGAACAGAGCTATTAACTACATCTCTGTTCCTAGCACAGCTGTGGCGCAAGGAGCCGCAAAATCGTTCTCTCTGCAGCGACGTTTTTTGACGTCGCTGCAGAAGAATGACCTGAAGCACTCCCCATCAGAAGACAGTGGGCGGTCATTAAAAGGTTAAATACAGTCCAGTTTAGAAACCACTGGCCTTATGTATGAAAACTGTCTAGCAGTAAGACTGTCCTTGTTACCCAGAGCAACCAATCAGAGCTTCGCTTTCATTTCAAATAGTACTCTTGAAAAGTAAAAGCTGAGCACTGATTGGTTGCTATGGGCAGTCTTGCTGCTAAACAGTTTCCATACATAAAGCCCCACATTTTTACATATCCTATGAAAACAGGACATGTCTTTTCTTTCTCTGTAGGTCCTGCAGTACACAGTCAACCCACTGTTTTGAATAGGCAAAGTGTAATGCTACATTTCACCTGTGGTGGCGCTGCAGGGAAATAGAACCCTTACTGCTGGGTTTTGCCACAATTGCAGCTGATTACTGGGGTTCCAGCAAGAAAAAATTTAACATATTGTCATGGGTCTCATCAAAGAAGCTGGGATTAACAAAAATGAGAACCACATTAAAGATAAGTGTTTAGCCAAAAAATCTAATTTGCAATTTTCTATAACCAATGCTGTGTAGAACAATGTTAATATTCTTGCTGCATGTCAAGAGTTAGTTTGGTTTTGTTATGTTTTACTATTCTGATAATGCTAAATTTACCGTATATACAGTAGTCTTTGTTATGTTTTACTGTAAAGAAAAAAAGTAAAACTATTTGGGGTATACATGAAAGGTTTTGTAGGTGGTTCATTGTATGTTGTGCAGTGGTGAGTGCAAACAAGAAGTGGACTGAAAAGAACAACCAGTGAAACTAGCAACATGGCTGCCTAAGGGTATGTCTAAACGGCATGGTTTTACAGTCGGATTTTGCAATGGATTTCGGATTTAAAAACCGTCAAAATCCGACTGTAAAGCCATCCCCATAGACCTCAATAGAAAATCCAATCTGTAGTCTACGTAGCAGCGGTTATCTGAGGTTGGATTTCACCGTCGTCGTCCAGGCGCTGCATTGGCCCGGCGCTGGCGGAGATCCATCAGCTGTATGCGACTCCTCTGGGAGCGCATACAGCTGACCCTCGAGTTACCCGCCGGCACTTGGGCGCTAATGTTGCTGAGGCGCAGACGGGGATACTTCAGCTGTATGCGACTCCTCTGGAAGCGCATACATCTGACAGTGGAATCAGCCATCAGCTTCCAGGCGCTGCCATGGCCCAGGCACTGGCGGGGATCTCTTCAGCTGTATGCAACTCCTCTGGGAGCACATACAGCTGACGATACTATTGTGGAGCAGAGAGCGGGCGCTATCTGCTCCGCAGTAGGACCCCGGGAGACTACAGACATCATGCCGCCTGTGCCAGAAGATGGAGTGCATCGGAGAGGCGGGGAAAGGTGAGTACTTGTATTTTTTATTTTTTTTAACAAACCCTGCCTATACCTGCTTATGGGGGACATATACCTGTCTATACCTGCCTATGGGGGACATTAAACTGCCTATACCTGCCTATTGGGGACATATACATGCCTATAACTGCCTATACCTGCCTATGGGGGGACATGTACCTGCCTATACCTGCTATGGGGGACATATACCTGTCTATACCTTCCTATGGGGGACATTAACCTGCCTATACCTGCCTAAGGGGGACATTTAACTGTTTATACCTGCCTTTGGGGGACATTAAACTGCCTAAACCTTCCTATGGGGGGACATTAAACTGCCTATAACTGCCTATATCTTCCTATGGGGGGAAATGTACCTGCCTATACCTGCTATGGGTGTCATATACCTGCCTATGGGGAAACTAAACTTCTTATACCTGCCTATGGGGGACATATACCTGTCTATACCTTCCTATGGGGGACATTAAACTGCCTATACCGGCCTATGGGGGACATTTACCTGTTTATACCTGCTTATGGGGGACATTAAACTGCCTATACCTGCCTATGGGGGACATTAAACTGCCTATGGGGGACACTAACCTGCCTATACCTGCATATGGGGGACATTAAACTGCCCATACCTGCCTATGGGGGACACTAACCTGCCTATACCTGGCTATGGCGGACATTAAACTGCCTATACCTGCCTATGTGGGGCATTAAACTGCTTATATCTGCCTATATCTGCCTATGAGGGACATTAAACGGCCTATACCTGCCTATGGGGGACATTAAACTGCCTATACCTGCCAATGTAATTTTATTGGTATCCATTTTCATTTTTGAAATTTACCAGTAGCCGCTGCATTTTCCACCCTAGGCTTATGCTCGAATCAATACGTTTTCCCAGTCTTTTGTGGCAAAAGTAGGTGCCTCGGCTTATATTCGGGATACTCGAGTATATACAGTAAATATATATATATATATATATACACACACTTCTATGTACACGCATATTTTATATTTATATATATATATATATACTTACACACACACTATATACGTTAGGGTGATCTATAGAAATTTCTATTGGGGGAGTTATAGAAATATCTATAGAAATATGTTTTTTGTGTGAGATACTGTCAAAATACTCTAAACGGTTTTAGGATTAAGAATCCGATTGGGTATTTTGTCCTTAGTCGTGTGAATACAGGCTAAGGCTTTTTGATGTGCATAGAGAGTGAAGGCTGGAACATTTGGTGAGATTGGCTACAATAGACCAAATTGCTTGTTATGATAGATAAACTTTCTGTGTATGGAGCTGTGTAGACGCAGAACTGTCAGAAGGCCCATACTGACCTCTGTCCACTGCTGAAAGCAACTATAACACACATGTGAGGATAAGAACTGGACCATGGAGCAATGGAAGAAGGTAGCCTGATCTGAAGAATCACATTTTCTTTTCCTTTATGTGGATGGCTGGGTGCGTGTGCATTACGTACCTGAAGAAGTAATGGCACCAGGATGCACGATGGAAAGCAGACAAGCTGGTGCAGGCCATGTCATGCTCTGGGCCATGTGCTGTTGGGAAAATTGGACCGTTGCAATCATGTGGATGTTACACCATAGGTGTTGACTTGGTCGCCATGTTTCCTTGATTTTTTCGTATATATTGGAAAAAAAAGTCTGATTCATGGCAATCCCACTTTGCAAATTACAGGACAAAGCATCTCCCTCTAGCATCTAAATAACAGAGGTCTTGTGGAGTCCGTGCCTCGTAGGATCAAAGCTGTTATGATGAGGCATTTTCTAGGCAGGTGACTTTAATGTTATAGCTAGAGATGAGCGATCACTAAAAAATCTAGATCGAGTCGATTTTAAAGAAAATCGTGTTGATTTTCGATCTCGAGCTCAATCAATTGCCGATTCCCATTAAAGTCAATGGGAGAAGATGATCAGGTTAATTTTTTATAGCGAAACAGGTGAGGAGAAGCTGTAATTACCATCCATAACAGTAAACTGGATACGTGGTACAACTTAGTGAAGACAACTTGGCTCTAAGAGTCGCAGGAAAAAAATTCACAGGCTAAAATAATTCATTCCTTTTAATGGCTAACTGAAAAGATGAGGACTGCGTAGCTATACGAGGTGCAGCGCTAGCAGCTGCTACGGACCCCCGTGACACATAAGAAGACATCAGTATTGGAAACGACACATGGTAACTGGCAGGAGACTTTTTTCACCAGGGCCCAAGAACATGTCATATACGTGGTGGCAGCAAGAACATCCCAACGGGGAACGTGGAGGTTCAACTGGTAGGGCCATAGTTGAAGGGGGTGCAGTGGTAGCCAGGGCTGCTTTCAGTCATCTATTAACTGTTTCAGGGCCCCATGCAGCTAAATCAAGTGGGGCCCCCACCCTTTACTAGTTCCTATGTTTGTATGAAGATAACAGGAAAAGAAAAGCCGCTACGGGAGCACACCCGTGTATTGCAGTGGCACACCAATGGTAATAAGAAAGTGTTACTGTATCTGCTCACCTGGTGTCGTTGTACTGATGAAGGAGGTACAACTCTCCGTTAGGCGATATGCCGGTGTCACCCGGTAAGGAGCTCGCTGCTGGCTCCACTGTCCTGGTCCTTCCAAGCGGAGAAGTGCAGGGGAAGATGAGTAATATCAAGTAAAAACCCGATAGTTAGCCCACTAAAAAAGCCAATAACTATGTGGTTCCAAAACAGCGCAGAGACTCCAATGTTACAGGAAAAAGGTAAAATACCGTATTTATTGGTCGAAGTTAAGCGTTACGTGCAAAATTACACTTCCTCAGACTTTTTACCTTTTTCTTATACCATTGGAGTCTCTGCGCTATTTTGGAACCGCATAGTTGTTGGCTTTTTTTAGTGGGCCAACTATCGGGTTTTTACTTGATTTTACTAGTTCCTATGTTTAACATATCACTGGGACCATTTTTGATTAGGGCCACTGACAGGAGTACTGCCCTATTGGCACCCCTGGCATCCTTTTTACAGTAGCCTGATCCCAAAACCAGCAAAAATGACCTTTTGGACACTCAGAATAAAATTTGCAAGAAGAAATGAGTATTTGAAATAAGATTTTTTCAATAGGACATTTACTAACGGTGTCTTTTACAGTGGCCTGACCCCAAAACCAGCAAAAATTACCTTATGGACACTCAGAATAAAATTAGCAAGAAGAAATGAGTATTTGGAATAAGAATTTTTGCAATAAGATTTCTACTATTGGTGTCTTTTACAGTTGCCTGACCCCAAAACCATCAAAAATTACCTTCTGGACACTCATAATAAAATTATCAAGAAGAAATGAGTATTTTAAATAAGATTTTTTTCAATAGGACCATTGATTTTTTTCAATGTCTAATTGTATTTCACATTGTAAAGAAGACGTGGTGCAGTTTACTAGTCGGTGACATCAGCAACCGGACAACAAAATCATCAGAGATCCACGCTTGATTCATTTTGATAAATGTCAAATGATCCACATTCTCAGGGGAAAGACTTATACGTTTGTCAGTTATCACCCCGCCAGCTGTGCTGAATGTGTGTTCCGAGATAATGCTGTCTGCTGGGCAGGTTAAAACTTTTATTGTGTGCCGAGCAAGCTCAAGCCATTCATCCAGTTTGGACACCCAGAAGTTGATTGGGCCCAGACCAAGTCCAAAAACATCGGGGTTGAGCCACAGGTAGTCATGGACCATGGTCTTAAGGCGGTCTCTGTGTGTCTGAATGCTGCCCTGCCTTACAGGCGTTGGCAAGGTGGTAAAAAACGATTGCCACATGTCACCCAGTAGGCTTCTGCCACACTGCCTGCTGCTGATGATGCTGCTGCTACGGCTACTGCCTCTACGTGCATTTTCACTTGGTGGAAAAAAGGGGTGGGCCCGTGTCTCGAGGGGCCCAAGAGAACGTCTAAATTCGGGGAATTTCATTGGTCTTTGTCAAATTTGCTGTTTTTGGGAATGGGACAAAGGGTTGGGGTTGGTTCAGAGTGATGGAGGAACAAGGTTGAAAGTTTGGGAAGGCATCCAAGCCTGTGTGGCTTTTTCCAAGTGGTTTTTCCTCCCCCCCTTCTCCTGTTTGAATTTACCATGGGGAAATATGTTGTTCGTGTTAAACCCTTTCCTTTGGTATCACCGGGATATGGTGTTCGGGGCCATGCCTTGGAACCCCCCAACCACGCAAAGAAAAGAGAATTTTGGGTCAGTTCTCAGTTTTGGAAAAATTTTTCCCATTGGCCATTCCCCCACCGGAAATTTACATTTTTACATAAATACAACAGGGTCATGGATTTTCCAGTCATTTGGTCCCTTTAAACCTAAAGGTGGTGAAATGTTTTGACCCCCTTCCCCCCAACCCCCCCGTGCTCTCCACTGACTGAATTCTCAATCTCGATTTTTACCCGATTTTGAGGAAAAAAATCAGATCGAGATCGAGAAAAATTTAAAAATCGTTTTGATTTGAACTTTTCTCGATTAAATCATTCAACACTAATTATGGCTGATTAAAGTACATAGTGAATTGAAGGGAAAATCCTAAAATATATTCTGGCATTTCATAAATGGCTAAAAAGAACATTAATGGAGCACAAAGACTTAGGGCACCAGGATTTCTAAATCAAAGGGCTCCAAAAGCACTGAAGCCCACGTAGTCCATTTAGAGATCTTCAATAATGGAAGACTCTCCCACAGTATTCTGAGTGGAGGGGAAATCCACTACTGGATTTCCCCTTTTAGCGTTGTATATTATATGAAGCCTTGCGTTGCTGGGAAGGCTCATATAATGGTAAGGATTTTGCACCATCTTTGTCAGGCCACTGTTGCTCTGTTGTGTGTTTGTTATATTGCATTTTTATGTAGTATGTTTGTAAAGCATGTTATCATCTAAAGCTATGTTCACATCAGACTCTGCAGTTCAGTTAGGATCTTTCCTTGACCTAACAGAAAACCAGAAATAACACAGATGTGTAGCCTTGTAAACAAAAGAATAAAAAAAAAAAAAAAAACTGCTGAAAATGTCTGACTTTTAAAATGGTAGTCCTTTTTAAATAATTTAATGTCACTAGTGTCCTCATAAAATGAAAAAAAAGTTATACTCCCCTATCCCATCACCTAGAATCCAAGGCTTCGCCATACTCACTCTTTGTTGGTCTTCTGTTTACTTCTTGCTTCTGAACAGAGTTGTCATCACTGCAGCCACTGATTGGACGTAAGCTGTCTGGATGGTGAAGTCAGGCTGCAGCTCTGACGTTCCTGTTCAAGAGAAGACTGTTGAAGAATGAGGACGGTGCAGCAGGTTCTAAGCCATCATCCTCAACAACTCACCAAGTTTAGCATGGTAGCTGTCAGGTGTATAGTCATTGATTGCCTCCTGCTTCCCCTATCAATTTTTAGCTTTTATAATATACACTCTGTGAAGGGAAATATATTTTTTTCTATACATTTTTTCTAATGTTTTTCTAATGATGTTTGTGGTGCAAAACATTATTACACATATATAAGCTTAGCGGAACAGCAGATATACTCCAAAATGGTGTCTGTTTCCTGGACCACACCCCACCACGAGGCATCATGGATCTGGGTGGAAACCATTACATTATCTGGAGACCCAATCAACTAGTGCCTCTTTCCTGATGGATGCAAGAAACAAAGGAACTCAACCACGCCCCTAAAAGCAATTTGTAAATCCATTGTATGTGTAATAAAGGCTGAGTCAGTCTGCGCCTGCTACACACTGAGGAGGAGATCATACCAGCTCTGTGTTTGGTGTAATTTCTTCACGCCGGCAATCAGTGTTCAATTTGGACAGAAGTAGTCACGTGGTGTACCCCTGAATCCCCAACAACTCCCCCAACATGGCTGCCTGGCCACCCTAGCAGGTAGCTGTAGTAGCTTTGCTAACTCCAGAAAACCTCATCCCTTCTGGTGTCATAGACAGCTGTCTCTTCATCCTGGTCATGGTGCTTACGGTCATTACTTGCTAAGTTGGTGCTTCTGTACCCACAAGGATTTGCCTATTATGGCATCTTATAGGTGCCCAAATGTGAAAAGGCTCGTCTGTGACAAATATTCAGTGAGTATCAGAAAAGTACGTAAAATACCAATGTTAATAGGCCAATTACTACAAAGGGCAGGTCAAACTGGGGTTGTCTTACTACATCGATTCATCTTACCTTAGTCCTGTTTTCTTGGTTTTATTTTTGAATTCATAGTATGTTTAGTGGCTTATAATGACTACTACTTGCCTGCAGTGAGTAGCTGCTGAGGACACCAGGTCTGTAGCTATAGCAACCAGTGCCGGCAGCCTATAAGGAGAGATAGAACAGGTCTGTAGCTATAGTGCCCTGAGGAGCTGATGCAGCCCATACAAGAGGGAATATCTAGGAATAGGTAGGACACTGTTAATGGACACATATTGCAAAGTGACTTGTTATTGCAAGATATGTAACATTAAAAACAATCTGTGTAATAAGACAACCCATTTAATAGCAGTCATTATAATCCTGTTTGAACCTGCTTCAGGGATGAAAGTAAGGGAAACATCCAGACTTTTACAAACAGAATCTTGCTTCTCTATATACACCCGACTGTGCAGTGTATGGCACCAATATTTTTATGCAGAATTAACAAAATATAAGCCCTTGAGTTTTTGATGAGAATGCGGTCTCCAGTGTATTGGGTTATTATAGAAATGCTAGTTTTGCGCTACCATAAAATAGAAAAACATATACTCGTCTTTGTACTCACCTCCATTTCAGTGCCAATGCTGCCAGCATTGTCACATAATCTTCAAAAAATTGGGAATCTCGCAAGAGAACAGAGAGTGACTTTTGATCACTATATTTACTATTTTGCTGTAGGCAAACTTAAACTCTATCAGTTCTCTATCTGTAAAACACTAAAACGTAACTTTTATTATGTATAACTCTTAACCTCTATACACACTATTTAAAAACCTGATCTCTAACCTCGTCATTTAACCCTTTTTGCTTCTGAAAGAAGGAATTACTCCTTTTCTATTATCAAATCTGGTGGAGCACCACCTATTAACAGGAGAGCCTTATATCTATAGCAAAGTACTAGCTCCAGTAAGGGATCCCAAGCCAACTACTTGGGCAGTCGTCCCTAATCTCATAGACACAAAATAAATAAGGCCCCCTTGTGACACCGTCTGCAGCACTGTTGCAGCACGTCGCGTTGTTGGGGCGAGACGCAGCCTGTGAGTGAATAACTACCTATTCATGTATATATTCATCTATGTATAGATTTATTGTTTCTGCTCGCTGCGTTGATCTAGTGCTAACTAGATGCAATTTTTGCATGCTTCTACTTGACGTTATGAATTAGGTGGCTAGCCGTGAGCCGGAGGAGAGAATCTTTAATGGGGAAGTTGTGAGGTCAAACTGCAGGAGGGAGGGAGGGCTAACCAAAGAGCCTGCAGCTTTATTAAAATGAATATGAATATTACATATAAAAGAGAAGTGGTTTATGGAAATAGTCTGAGACAATAGTATACAGCACAATGAAACATGTATTTAATAGGGCTTGCAGCGTTATTAAAATGAATATGTATATTAGCTATATAGGAGAAGTGCTTTATGGGAAGATAATATGACAGTGGTGTACTGTATAGTGGAATCTATATTCCCAATGAATATGCATATTAGACGTGGAAGAGAGGGGGCTTATGGGAGTTGATAAAGCTGGTAGTGTGCTGTGGAATGTAACACCTATTCTGCTCAGTCCGTTCTAGGTGAGGCACGCAGTTGCAATAATATGAGAGAAATAAGACGGAAGTCCATCACAGTCAGGACTGAGTTGTCTGCTGGTGCAGTGCGTTGGCACGGGCAGTTACGGTTAAGGTGGGCGCAAGCCTGTTATGGAGATGGCGAATTTGCCTGAGGATTGCTGTTCATGGGAGCATGGTGGTAGCTTTAGCAGGACATATTATGAGTGTGTGTGCAGGAGAGCAGAAGGGGGAGTGGGCTTTATGTGGATTCTCTGATGGCTAATTGGTGAGCACCTGAATAGGGGGTGTACCTAACATGATATAAAAGGAAGTGAGCTTAGACCACATGTGATCGGACCTCTAATCCCTGATGAAGCCAGGTTAGCTGGCGAAACATGTCGGGGAGGTCAGATATGACGTTTTAAATTGTGATTTCTCACCTCTGTCTAGAAGTGTCACCGACTGCAGACGGTGTCACAAGGGGGCCTCATTTGTTTTGTGTCCATGAGATTAGGGACGACTGCCCAGGTAGTAGGCTTGGGATCCCATACTGGAGCTAGTACTTTTCTATAGATATAAGGCTCTCCTGTTAATAGGTGGTGCTCCACCAGATTTGATAATAGAAAAGGAGTTATTCCTTCTTTCAATAGCAAAAAGGGTTAAATGATGAGGTTAGAAATCAGGTTTTTAAATAGTGTGTATAGAGGTTAAGAGTTATACATAATAAAAGTTACGTTTTAGTTTTTAATAGATAGAGAACTGATAGAGTTTAAGTTTGCCTACGGCAAAATAGTAAATACAATGCTGCCAGCAGTCTCCCCCATTTTGCTGCGGTCAGCTCGTCATCACTGCAATCACTGTTTGGCTGAGAAGGTCATGTGCCATTGCTTGACACCACCATTTGGAAGTGAAGGGTTCTGAGCAGTGACATCATACAGCGACACATAACCGCTGCAACAATTGACAAGACGACCACTTGGAACCGGAAGCAAACAGCAGCATAGGAGCTTGTTTTTTTTCCTACAGACAAACTTTAACCTTTTAGAGCACTGTAGCTTTGTGCCCTGTTGTATACACCCCTCCATCACCAATGTCCTTTTAACAGACTCAGCTAGGAATTGCAGAGCTGATACTGCTGTAGACCCACCCACAGACTGACCAGGAAGTGGAAGTCTGAAGCTGGTTGTGAAGAGCAGACTCTGTTAAACAGTGTAGTGAGAACACACCTTTAAATTATTTCTTATAAACCGACCCGGGCAAGCCTTTTAAGCGTAGTATATATATTAGATTACATGACAGCCATTTAATGTCATAGTTGAGTATGTTTGAATGTTCCAGCTAGTTCCCACAGAGCTGCAGCACTTAGAAGTGTTCTTTGTTAGTGAATATAGTGACAGGTTGTCTTCATGAAATAACAAAGGGTTTAGGTAGCAGGAATGTATAATTCTAAAGTTGTGTCTCTCTTGTTTGAAAAGGGTTGCCCGGTTGTGTAAAAATAAGTGAAGATAATGCGCCCAAAAGAGCAAAAAAACCTCACATACTCACCTTCCTCCTCTTCATTCCAGTGCTGTTCGCGTCTCTCGCTGGTCTTTCTGTTTGCTTTTTAGCGCTGTCTGAATTTGAAGTCACCATGGCAGCTGTTGACTGGTTGCAATGGTTATGTGCCACTATCTTACATCACCATTCAGAAGTATACAGCTCTGAACACTGATGTAAGGCAGTGACATGTGACCACTGCAGTGGTGACATCCTGCTTGTGTCCAGAGCCAGGAAGTAAACAGGGGACTAGAGAGAACCTCAGCAAAGCCAGGGCTGGAACAGTGATAAAGCGGAAGGTAAGTATGAGTTTTATTTTTTTTTCTTTAAATTGGGCAGCAAAGGTGTTGTCTTCCCATGTTGTTTCACAAAGCTCCAGCCAGATTCAGACTCACATTTCCTGGATGTGGGTGGTTCTATAGCAGTGATTTACATACCCGCTCTTCTATTACTAGCTGAGCCTATTAGAGTGAGGTGAATGCAAGAAGTTTGTAAACTGTAATGCACAAGGCTACAGAACTCTAAACGATTAAAGCTTGTCAGTAACATAGAAAAAGATCCTGTGCTGGAGAAAATACAGCAGGGAGCGAGTCACTGTGGTCCAACAGGAGCAGCTGGAGCAGAGAGAGATGTTCAGTAACCTAGAGAACTTGTGCACACAAGCAGGGAATAAGAGTTCTTCTATCACCTAAACAAAGCAAAATCAAAAGAGCAATGTATTTGGTAATAGTCTTTATTTACCTTTGCTTACATATTTAAAGGGGTTGTCTCACTACATTGATTCATCTTACCTCAGTCCTGTTTTCTCAGTTTCATTTTTTAATTCAGGGGCTTGTTTACTGGCTACTACTGGCCTGCAGTGACAGGTTTGGTTTGTAGCTATAGCAACCAGTGCCGGCAGCCTATCAGGAGAGATCAAACAGGTCTGTAGCTATAGCGACCTGAGGAGCTGATGCAGCCCATACAAGAGGGGATATCTAGGAATAGGTAGAACACTGTTAATGAACATATATTGCAGAGTGACTTGTTTTTGCAAGATCTTTAACCTAAAAAGCAATCCTTGTAGTGAGACAACCACTTTAAAGCTAATCAGTGTAGTGAAAATATCCCTTTAGACAACATTTTTAGAGGGTAAGGAGGGGTAGAGGCACAAGTATAATAGCTGTCTCTCCCTATATGTGCACACTTTATTTCTAAGCCTCCAGTGAGCAAACTTACCAGCAGTATGGATACAAGAACATGCAACAAATATAAAAGCTCATTTACCTTTACAGATTGCACCTATTAACTTCCAAATTTACTGTATATGTTCAGAATGATGAATATTAGATGTTATGATATATCAGTGACGCTGTTATTTCACATGACAGAGTTTCATTTTCTTTTGGTTGTACAACTTGCTTTTTATGTAAACGCATATGTGCTTTATAGAAATGTTCCAAGGTACATTGGAAAGGTCTTTCTGCTTTATTGAAGTGCTCTGTTCAGAAATGTACAATGTCTCTTGCTTATATTCCACTTACAGTATAATGTTACATTTAAAAATGCATTTAAATTACCTGCTCAGCAAATGGAAATCACAGTTCTGCAAATCCAGCTCTTAACTCTCCCTCCTAATACTGCATAATACTGAGTAGCAAATCATAGAGTAGGAGCAGCACTGCCATCAGGTTGTCATCTAATGGTGCACGAGCAATCTGGATATGTTCAGAGAATGACCAATCTAATGAGGATTCCTGAACGTCTTACAAGCTGATATATGTGAAAGGAGAATATACTGTTAGTGCAGTGTACAAAAGGATACATTGGATGCTTACTGCACCATTCTATTGTTTCTATCAATCCATGCAGCTCATCTACCACTATTATAGAAATAACTTTCATTTACAGCTAAAAATTGAGTAGTCAATGAAATACCTTTTCTCTGGCAAACAGAATGACCATTCACCCGTGTGCTGATGCAATGCCTGCTCCACTTTTATGCTTCCTTGAACCCCCAAGGCCAATTCTGCTCTGAACTGCATGAATGTCATGAGATTGTGGGGTCTTGCCCACCACACTAGAAGCAATGTCATGTATAACCCCTTAAAGGGGTTTTGCCACGATGTAATGTTGACGTGGGATCCTTCAAAATGGGTATTTAATCACTTTTCTAAATATATGTGATTACAAAAAGTGAAGACTCTGAGAGCTACAGCTTTCTTTACAAGCCCTTAGTTACCGGAAAGCTTCCACTAGACACGACCTAGGCCGCGCTTGCGTGAAACACTTCTTATCTGATGACAGGGAAAATGAATGAGCTTTCAAGGGGCTGGTTAGAAAGAGCAGTGTATGAGCCTGTGTCATGCTGTATAGAGAATCAACTGTTGTAATGTTATGATTTGAGTTGTTTTGAGACGCTCCCTTATTCCTCAATCTCTGCACACCCCCTCCCTCTCTCCCCTGCAGCCTTCATGACTCAGCATGATTTATATGGTTTATATTCTACTCCGGTGCTGATAAGGAGGTAAGTAACTCAGTCCTGGCAAAACCTCTTTAAGCTCCAAGCCTGAAAAGGTGTCACGATGCAAGCCACGGTCCCCACTCAGCCAGCTCTGACCCTCCTGCCATCGTCTACTCACCTCTTCACACTCCTGTTCCACTCCCATCTCCTGTCTATGGTCAGCGCGTGCGCACATATCCCCTAGGGCGCGCGCATGTGCAGACTCTCTCAGATTTAAAGGGCCGGTACCTTAATACTTGGCCAGTGGCCAACAACCACCAGGGACTTAGGAAACTCCCTGTCTGTGCTCAGTGTCAGTTCATTATTGATATTCCTACATTGATCCTGACCTCTGCGTTGCTGTACATTTTGCCATCACTTGCTGCCACGCCAGTCTTATACCAGCTGCGGTACCTGCCACTATGCCAGTCTACCGCCTGCCTGAGACCTGCCACCTCTGCCTGCTGCCGCGCTTCTACTCCTGGCACCTTGGTTGTCACCACCAGCAGCCACATTAGGGCCCCAGCAGCCAAGCCAACCTGCCTTGTGGCGGGCTCTAGTGAATACCAGGAAGCTCCTTTAGTCCTCCGCAGCCAAGTTGAACCCGCCTTGTTGCAGGCTCTGGTGAATACCGGGGGGCTCCTTAGTCCCCTGCAGCCAAGTCCAACCTGCCTTGTGGCGGGCTCTGCTGAATACCCGGGGGCTCCTTAGACTCTGCTCCCTGGTGTGATCTGCACCAACTCTTGCAGTGACCCTGGATATCCACAGCCTGCTTACCTGCTAACCATTACATAAGACTTTAATGACCAGCTACATTTTTCAGTTTTTGCCTAACTACGTTTTAACAATCATGACTTTTTTATTTTTTAATGACACAGTTGTACAAGGACTTGTTTTATGCAGGAGAAGTTGTACTTTTGGGGGACGTAGTTTGAGTTTACATATAAATTACTGCTTAACTTAAAAAAAAATTGCAGCATAAACATAAAAAAAGTTTTTCTGCATTTGTTTCTTTAAATAATTAATTACACATTTGACACTAAATAACCCGCTAGATTAATTCTACAGGTTATCACAGTCATATGTCACCCGGCCGGTACAGGCGAGCGGTCAACGTCGCCCGCCCGCGCTGTTTAACCCCTTAGACGCGACGGCAAACATGGCTGCGGCGTCTAAATGAATGAAGATCGATGCCGCGCACCGATCTCCAAGGCGATAACTGTAGCGATCCGACGCCCGGACATGGCAGCGGGGAGCCTTGTGAAGGCTGTTATCACTGCCATGTGCTGGTTTGCCCCACTTCCGGCCGCAGAGAGGAAGTGGGGAAACCGTCATCTTGGTACAGTCTAATGCATTGCCTATGCAATGCACTAGACTGTATTAACGATCGCGCCCCCTAGTGGTCAAGCACCATTGGGGGACTCAATGTTAAAGTAAAAAAAAATAATAATAATAAAGTTTTAAAGTACAAAAAAAGTATTACAAGTTCAAATCACCCCCCTTTTCCCCATTTTACAAATAAAAACAATAAAATAATAAAAAAAGTTACACATATTTGGTATCGCCGCGTCCGAAAAAGTCCGATCTATAAAAATATAACATCATTTATCCCGTACGCTGAACACCGTAGAATAAAAAAAATTCCAAACGACAAAATTGCGTTTTTTGGTAATTTTACGTCACTTAAAAAAATTTAATAAAAATGATCAAAAAATTCGCACGCATTCCAAACTGCTAGCGATAAAAAATACACTTCAGCCTGCAAAAAATGCCCCCTCACTGTAGGTGTTAGTACAAAAAAGTTATTGGTCGCACAAAATGGCGCCGTGGCGAAAATTTCAAAGATAGAAAATGTTTGGAATATTTTTACGGTACCAAAACATAATGGAAACCCTACATGTTTGGTATTGCCGGATGCGTATCAACCTGTAGAATTCAGATAACACATTATATTTACCGAAGATTGAATGTCATAAAAGCAAAACACCCGCAAACATGGCGAAAGTACGTTCTTTTTCACAATTTTTCTCACTTGGAATTTTTTTGCGGTTTCCCAGTATATTCTCTAGTACAGTGAATAACACCATTAGAAAGCAAATCTTGTCCCGCAAAATAAAAGCCCTCATGTGTCTATGTAGGTGGAAAAATAAAAAAGTTATGGCTCTGGGAAGGCGAGGAGGGAAAAACGAACGTGTCAACAACAACAAAACGCCTTAAGGGGTCCATGTACAATATAGATAAGTCAGGCCTTCCAGACCTAAGACACTCATGAACCTAAGTGGCCCATAGAAACGGGGAACTTTTGTAAAAGAACAAAAAACATTCGGACCTGCCTTACAATTTTAACAATATTTTCTTTTCTACTGTGTATTTTTTATTATTTTATTAGTTACTTTCCTGTAGTGTATGATTATATTATTAGCTGCCACATACTCATGCTAACAATTGGTAAGATTGTTTGGTTGAGATTGTTTGAAGTTGTGTCTTACGTCATTTGTCAAAAGATACTTTAAAGATGTAAAATTATTGTCCAAGTAGAAATGATCCTTAGAGAACCTAGTATAATCCCTTGTAAGACTGTCCTTATCCCGGTAGTTGAACATTATTTGGGTGGGGAGAGACTATTATTTGACAGCCAGCTCAGTGGGTGGAGTGGGTCAAGTCATACATTGTACACAGTCTAATATACTTTGTGTCTTTTCTAAAGATATATTTTCATATAATGATTGTATTCATTAGAAAGCGTCAAATATACATGACTCCAGCCTTGAAAATATATAGTCGCACAGAGGAGTTGCATGAACTGATGTTGCTACAGCCAGGGCTGCCATAAGTCATCTATTAACAGTTTCAGGGCTCCATACGGCCAAATCAAGTGGCTTTTTGTTTGATACATGTGTTATATTATTGTTCTCTGTGACTGCTTGATTGTCAACCATTCAACTCTACTTAAAGGGGACCTGTCAGATAGTTTATGCTGCCCTATCCGAGAGCAGGATATGATAGAGGGAGAGGAGCTGAGCTCTGTGATATATAGGGTTATATGATAGAGGAGAGAAGCTGAGCTCTGTGATATATAGGGTTATATGATAGAGGGAGAGAAGCTGAGCTCTGTGATATATAGGGTTATATGATAGAGGGAGAGAAGCTGAGCTCTGTGATATATAGGGTTATATGATAGAGAAGAGAAGCTGAGCTCTGTGATATATAGGGTTATATGATAGAGGAGAGAAGCTGAGCTCTGTGATATATAGGGTTATATGATCGAGGAGAGAAGCTGAGCTCTATGATGTATAGGGTTATATGATAGAGGGAGAGAAGCTGAGCTCTGTGATATATAGGGTTATATGATAGAGGGAGAGAAGCTGAGCTCTATGATATATAGGGTTATATGATAGAGGGAGAGAAGCTGAGCTCTATGATATATAGGGTTATATGATAGAGGAGAGAAGCTGAGCTCTGTGATATATAGGGTTATATGATAGAGGAGAGAAGCTGAGCTCTGTGATATATAAGGTTATATGATAGAGGAGAGGAGCTAAGCTCTGCGATATATAGGGTTATATGATAGATGAAGAGAAGCCGAGCTCTGTGATATATAGGGTTATATGATAGAGGAGAGGAGCTCTGTGATATATAGGGTTATATGATAGAGGAGAGTAGCTCTGTGATATAT
>JAODAL010030158.1:0-50429 GCA_025379985.1 Phyllomedusa bahiana | reverse complement strand
AAAAACCTGTCTTTTGGGGAGTCAATTTAAATTGGGGGGAAAAAAAGCAGCCATCTGCAAGGATTTCGTATTTTAAGATGACATGATTAAAAAAAATGGGTCTGTAGACGAGGTAAGAGACATTTTTTCCCCGGTTTCGGCAGCATTTTATATGGGCCGTTTAAAATTGGGTTTTAAATAGAGGTCCCTTTCACGACTAAATTAGAGACTTTGGTTAATAGTGGGGATATTTCGTGAGCAAGAATTTTATAGAACTCGCCTGAATCGTTGGTTTGGGACCTTGTTATTACCGAGGTTCTTGATTGCATAAGTTACTTCTTCTAAAGATATAGGCTTATTTAATAGATCCCTAACGCTCTCCGACAAAGAAGGAAGTGTGAGATTATTAAACCAAGAAGAGAGGTTATTAACTTAAGGGGCATCTGGTGTATATAAAGAACTATAAAACTCTCGGAGGATGTTATTTGTAGCAGTACAAGAATAATGATTTTTCCCTGCTTTATCTTTGAGAGTATAAATGTTAGAGTTAGAGTGGCGATCTTTAGCGAAATTGGCCAATAACCGTCCCGCTTTGTTACCATACCTAAATAAGTAAGTTGTAAGGGACCGGTCAGGGACACACACCAAGACACAGACAAGTGAGGCCCTGAACGGTCCCAGCCCGTCTTCCTTTTGGGAACCCGACTCCTTAACGGGCCCGACCCCAACCGAAGACTAAAGGGCTACACTGAGCAGAGTGCACAGACAGAGACAAAAAAAACAAAGAACACAAAACCGTAGTGGGACGTCCCCCGAGTCAGAACCCCTTGGGCGGGCAGCGTGGTAAAAAAGTCGTGAGGCAAAAGGGAAAAAAAGGGTACAAGCAAAGGTCAGGTAAAGGGGAGACGCAGTACAGATGAGGGGCAGAAGGATAGCAGAAGCAAAGCCAAAGGTCAGGTAAAAAAAAAAAGGGAGGAAAAAAACACGGGACTAAGGGGAAAATACCTATAGCGGGAAAGGGGAAGGGGTAAACAGCCCTTAAATACCTGCCAAACCCAAAAGGATGAAGGAAATAGGTGAAGTAACAGAAAACCTGTAGGAGAAAAGGGGCTGTCAAAAAAACAAAAACAAACGGAGAAGTTAAAACCAGTGGAGTGCTGAAGTTCCTACCAAAGGGCGTTGGCCGGAATCAATCAGGAATGCGGGGAGGAAGCCCAAGTTCACACTAAAAAATCAAAAAAGGCGTTATGTCAGAAACCAGGGTTTTCGCCGCAACATCCATGGCCGGCGACCAGAGAAAAAGCCGGGGGGTGTTGGGCAAAACAGACAGTACCCCCCCTTTTTGGGGGGCCACCAGCCCCTAAAACAGACCCTCTGGGTTTGGGCAGAGTGGGTTTGGGAGAATTTTTCCCCCTTTACCAACTTTGGGGGTAGTTTTGCGGATGGATTCGGGAGGAAAATTTTTTTGGTTGGGTCGGTTTTTTTTCCGGGTTTTTTTTTGATTTTTAGTTGCGCGTTTTTTAGAGTCTTTATGACTCCTGCCAGACTGTGCACAGTCGTTAATGGGGGAAACTCTATCTTAGTTTCACCCCCTGCCCCAGCAGAAAAATAGGTGGAAATCATTCTAAAAAAAAGGGGAAAAACAGTTAGAAGAAGCAAAATCGGGTGATCGGCAGACAAAAACATGGATTTGAATCAAGGGGGAAACGTTTTACCGGGAAAAGGAATATTTACGGTTCCTCAATATAATGATGCAAAATTTTTTTTTGGGACAGACAAGTTGGTTTTGCCCGGGAATGAGGTCTATAAGCAATCACAGGCCGGTGCGGAGACCGATTTTCCACAATGCCCCCCATCAACGACATCATTGAATTCAAAATTTACATTCTGAAATATCATGAGCATTAATCACAGCACACCCCAAAGGGGGATGGACCCCCCTGAAGAAAACACATGATACCCCATTTGATCAACCAGTTTCCTCCGTCGAAACAGGATTATGGAGGCGGAGCCAGGACAACCCCAAAAATAAACCCCCGCAGCGAGTTTTCCTGACAAAAAATAAAGCTTTTTGTATGCAACTCCAACTTTTAAAGTGACCTGCAGTACAAAAATTTTTTTTCCTCCCGGTTAGGAGTTGAATTACCCTGAAACCCCCAAAAGGGGAAACCCAAAGGAACCCAAACTCCAAACCCAAGGCTTTAGCAAAACCTACTGATAAAACTGGAGCAGCACCCCAATCAATCATGGATGACAACAAGGGTCTTGGAATAGAAACAAGGTTTTCGGGGACAAAAAACTTGTTTTTTATATTTTGGAGGGACCTGTAATCCGAGTTACCCTTCCTGGAAATTTCTTCGAGTTTGATATTACCCTTTGGGGTGACTGGGGCTAATCGGACAGTCTCTCAGGAAATGGTCGGGTTTTTCCCCAAATAGAGGGACAAAGCGTTCTCCAACCGGGGTTCCCTGGTGGCAGAGATGTGAAACCCCAAAACCAGGGTTCTTCTCCGAGAACTGGGGGGAAGACGGTGATGAAGGTGGAAGAGGAGAATTTTTAAAAAAGGTAGAAGGAGGTTTTACGGGAAAGTCTGCCTGGCTGAACAGTCGACCCCCTTTCTTTTCCCCCGCGTCTCTCTCTTAATCTTTGTCGATAGACACAGCCAGATTTAAAGTCATTTAGCGTCTTGGAGTTGGGGGGCTGACCTTTTTATCTTTTCCCCATTCGACGCCTTTTCTGAAAAAAGGGGCTTCAGAGGGTTTGGGCTGAACCCAGCAAAGTGCACCATTGGCGGAATCGAACAGAATCTTGGCTGAGCGGTGGGTTTGCTGAATGATAGCAAATGGGGCCCCGGCCATCCAACGGTTTGGGGGTTTTCATAAACTACCAAAGCTAAAAAAAAATCGGTTCCTGACTCCCCCTCAGGGGCTTCAGAGGGTTATAGCTAAAAGCCCCTCCCGAGGTGGGCCCTGGGGGAGAGACACAACAAAATGCCCCTTTTTTCAGCCCCAGTGGGAAAATAGTTTAAACGAAAAAAAAAACTACAAAATTCCCTGAAGGTTCGGGAAACTGTCAGAATTTTTCCCTCAAGGACAGGTAAAGCACTAGATTTATGAAAGGACGTTAGGATCCAAAAAACAGGGGCCCGGTAGGGCCAAAACCGGGGGGAGAAATCCGGGTGGATTAGTTTTGGCATCCCAAAGCTGCGAGACTTGTTAAAAAGCCCGCCCCTGCCCTGAAACTGAGTTGCCAACTCATCCAAAACGATCGGTGACGACGGGCGGACTCATATTGAATCGTGGGAGAGTTGACTTGGGTATGGGCCCCTTAATTAAAGGGGGCCCGGGCAGGGCACCACCAAGACACAGACAGTGGGCCCCCACATGGTCCCAGCCCTGTCCCTGCCTTTTTGGGAAACCCCAACCCCTTTAAAGGCGGGGCCCCCAACCCGAAGATCAAAGGTACACGGCAGAGTGCAGGACAGAGACAAACAAACAAGAACACAAAAACCGTAGTAGGCGGTCAAGTCAGTAACTGGGGGGGGTAGCGCGGTACAAAATCGTGAGGCAAAAGGGAAAAAACGGGGGGAAAGCCCAAAAGGGCAGGTAACGCCGGGGGAGCAGTACAGATACGGAGGGAGAAGGATAGTCGAAGCAAAGCCAAAGGTCAGGTAACAATAAAGAGAGCAGGCAAAACCGGATCTACAGGAGCAAATACCATAGCAGGCAAGGGGGGAAAAGGTCGACACCTTAATTCCTGCCCGAAAACCCAAAAGGGTGAAGGTAATATGTGGAAATAACAGAAAACCTGAAGGAGAAAGGGGTGTCAAAAAACAGAAACAAACAAGGAGCAAACTTAACCTTGGGTGTTTTGGGAAAATTCCTACCCCGGGGGATTGGGCCCGGAATCAATCATGAATGCAGGGGGAAGACCAAGTTCACACTAGAAAAAAAAATAAGGGGTTAATTTTAGAAACCTGGTTTTTCGCCGAACATCCTGGGCCCGGGGACCGGACAAAAGCCGAGGGGGTTCAGGCACAATCATGACATAAGTAATATGAGATTGTTTAGATACCTCTCTATGTTCAACCCAGCGTTCATATTCCTCTCTCTGACCAATCCAAAGGGCTTTAGAAGAATGAGATAAGTTGGATAGGAATTTTTAGGGGTGTTAATTAAGTTTTAGCACCTTAGGGTGTCTGCAAACCTGTAATGGTGCCTACAAAATATCCTACTGAAAATCCAGTAATTACTCCTCCTATTCTTAGGGTTGTGGTTGAGTCAAAAAGCCTAGGGCCACATATGGGATATCTTTTAAATTCAGCAGAATTGGGGGAATAAATATTGAGTTGCATTTCCCTGGTTACATCTACTGTGTTCCAGTCAATAATGGATAACATTGAAAATCTGCAAAGAATGTGAATTTTTTAAATTCCACCTCCACTTTGCTTTAATTCCTTTGAAACACCTAGTTTGTTAACAAATGTCCTAAATGGTGTCTTGAATACTTTAATGGGTGTAGTTTCTTAGATGGAGTCATTTATCGGGGTGCCTAACATACAGGGCCCTCAAAGCCACGTCAGAACTGGACTGGACCCTAAAAAAAATCTATGTTGTAAATTTTCTTAAAAATTTCAAAATCCCCCTAAAAAATGCCAAGGCACAGTAGATATATGGTAGATGCTAGTTAACTATTTTCTGTGGTATAACTAAGGCTGTGCTCAAAAGTTTACAGACCCCGGTAGAATTTTTGCTTTCTTGGCCTTTTTTAAAAGAATATTAATGACAACACAAAATCATTTTTCCATTCATGGTTATTGGTTGGGTGAAGCCATTTATTGTCAAACTACTGTATTTTCTCTTTTTATATCATAATGACAACCAAAAACATCCAAATGACCCTGATCAAAAGTTTACATACCCTGGTGATTTTGGCCTGATAACATGCACAGAAGTTGACACAAATGGGTTTGAATGGCTACTAAAGGTACAGTAACATCCTCACCTGTGACCTGTTTGCTTGTAATCAATGTGTGTGCATAAAAGGTGAGTGAGCTTCTGGGATCCAGACAGATTCTTGCATTTTCCATCAAGCCACTAACATTTCTGGATTGTGAGTAATGGGTAAAGCGAAAGAATACTCAACAGATCTATGGGAAAAGGTAGTTGAACTGTATAAAACAGGAAAGGTATACAAAAAGATATCCAAGGAATTGATAATGTCAGTCAGCAGTGTTCAAACTGTGATTCATAAATGGAAGATCAGGGGTTCTGTAAAAACCAAACTACGGTCGGGTCGACCAACAAAAATTACTGCTAGGAATATTGTTCAGGATGCAAAGAAAAACCCACAAATAACATCATCTGAAATACAGAACTCTCTGAAAATTAGCTTTGTGGAAGTTTCAAGATGCACAATAAGGAGGCCCGTGAAGAAAAATAGGCTGCATGGTCAAGTCACCAGAAGAAAGCCATTACTGTGCAAATGCCAAAAAGTATCTCGCCTACAATACTCCAAACAGCACAGAGACTATACTCTACACTTTGAAATTTTTGACCACAACCATAAACGTTACATTTGGAGAGGTGTCAACAAGGCCTATGATGGCCATAACAAGGCCATTCCTACTGTAAAGCACAGAGGTGGATCACTGATGTTTTGGGGATGTGGGAGCTACAAAAGCACAGGAAACTTGATCAAAGTTGAAGGAAAGATGAATGCAGCACGTTATCAGCAGATACTGGAGGCAAATTTGCACTCATCAGCTTGGAAGCTGCGCATGGGATGTACTTGGACGTTCCAACATGACAACGATCCAAAACACAAGGCCAAGTCGACCTGTCATTGGCTACAGCAGAACAAAGTGAAGGTTCTGGAGTGGCCATCTCAGTCTCCTGACCTCAATATCATTGAGCCACTCTGGGGAGACCTCAAGCGCGCAGTTATTGCAAGACAGCCCGGGAATTTACAGGAACTGGAGGCTTTTTGCCAAGAAGAATGGGCAGCTTTACCATCTGAGAAAATAAAGAGCCTCATCCACAACTACCACAAAAGACTTCAAGCTGTCATCGATGTTAGAGGGGGCAATACACGGTATTAAGATCTGGGGTATGTGAACTTTTGATCAGGGTCATTTGGATGTTTTTGGATGTCATTATGATTTAAAAAGAGAAAACACAGTAGTTTGACAATAAATGGCTTCACCCAACCACTAACCATGAGTGTAAAAAAAGTTTTTGTGTTATCATTCATATTCTCTGAAACAAGGCCAAGAAAGCTAAAATTCTGCCAAAGTATGTAAACTTTTGAGCACAACTGTAAATGTCTTACGTGCATAATTTTTTTAAACTTTTTGAATATTTTGTTATTTTTCTAAAAATAAACTTTTAGGGCCCAAAAATGTTTTTCAAATTTTTAAAGGCAAAAATGTGTCATGAAAAAAATTCTCTAAATTTCACAGGATATGTAAAAGTAAAAAAAAAGTTATTCCCACATAAAATGACTAAGAGGGGCGTTTTTTCCCCGAAATTCGTTCGTTAAAACTTTCGCCGAATTTCTCGGCAAAAAAAAAACTTCGTTCCAAATTTAACTTCGCACGAATCACGTTAAAAAACAGCTTTTTTCCCCGGGCTGCACAGAGCCTCCATGGTGCTGTAAACATTGTGCCATGCTTAAATATGCAGGGGGGAGCTTTTGGGGCCCTTCAATACAATGTTGTGTTTTAGTATGACACGCACAAGGGGATTTGGCCCCGCTCTTAGAATCGCTTCACTATAAAATTCCCGGGGCACTTAAGAGGGAAAAAACCTGCCCAAAAAAAACTGAAGGGGGAATGTGCCTGATAAAGTCATGCGGGGCGACAGCGGGAAAAAAAAAACAAGCTGAGGGCTCGGGGCTCAGGTGGCAACTTTCATGAAAAGATGTGGGGGTTTGACGGGGGCACCCCCACAGCGCATGGGGGTCAGAGGGTGGCACAATGACATTCTGGAGGGGAAAAAAACGGGAATAGGCCACAGAGTGGAACAATGACACAGGCTAGGTACGGCAGCAGCCATACAGCACATGAAGGCCAGACATTGGCACAATGACACAGTGTGTGGTCAGGGAAAGCGGGCCCCCAGCAGCAGCATAAAAGGGTCAACGTGGCACAATCCCACGTGTGTATTTTCACGGCAAGCCACGGGAAAGAAAGGGGTTTCAGACAGTGGCACAATCACATTCGGAGGAGGGCAAAAAACAGGATAGGCCACAAGGGGGAAACAATAAACACAGGTGTAGGACACGGCAGCAGCAGAAAATGGGGCCCAACAGTGCACAATGACCCCAATGTGGAGGCAGGGCCCCAGCAGACACAGGAGCAGCATGGGGTCAGACAGGGGGCACAATGCCCACAGGTGTAGGTCCCCGGCAGAAAGCCACAGCACACCATGGGGTTTTCAGACAGGGGGGCACAATGAAAATTCTGGGGGGGGCAAAAACAGGAGTAAGCCACAGAGGGGGAAAATGAAAAGTGGGAAGGTCAGGCAGCACCACAGGAACAAGAAAGGGTCAACGGGGGGCACAAGGGACACAGTTTTTTGGGTTCCCCGGCAGCAGCCAAAAGCAGCATGAGGCCCACCAGGGGCACAATGACACAGTGTTTTGGTCACGGCAGCAGCAGCAAAAAGGCAGACAGGGGCAAAAAATCACATTCTGGAGGTGGAAAAAACCGGAGTAGGGCCACGAGTGGGACAATGACACAGTTTTGTGGGTCAGGGGCAGCACCCCAAAAGGACAGCATGGGGTCAACATTGGGCACAATCACTTTCTTAGGGGGAAAAAACCCGGGTTTAAAGGCCCACAGATTTGGAACAATGACACAGTGGGGAAAGGTTTCACGGCAGCACCCAAACAAAGCAGGCATGGGGTTCAGAAAAGTGGCACAATGACACAGTGTGGAGGGGGTTTGGGCAATACCCCCCCCTTTGGAAAAGATTTTTTTGTTGGCAGAGGGAAAAACTGTCAGCAAAGGTGGCTTCAGGCGGGGGGCGGAAACAAAAAGTGGCTGAGGCAGGAAATTTTTTAACCCCAACTCATTTCCACATTTTTGGGTGAGGCGTAAAGGCAAAGGTTAGTCTGACGCCAAAGGGCTTTGGTGTGTGGAAATCCTGGCCGATCCCCCGCCTGTTTTCATCTTGAAAAAGGGGTCATTTCGTTCCACTTTTCCCCCGTGGAAAAAGGGGGTTTCCTTTGGGGGCTAACGTGGCCCCCCGCCGCACTAAACCCCCCCGCTCTGATGCCACACAAACGGCCGGGGCGGGAAACACTTCTCCAACTGAAAACCCGGGAAATTTTGGGGCCCCCACATCCCTTTTGGCTGCCCAGAAGCCCAAAGCGGATTTTCAACTGGGGTGGAAAGAGTGCTGTCCAAGTAGGCCACCCCCTTTGTTGGTTCGGGGAAACTGCTCCGGGTCCTGCTGCTGCTGTTCTGGCGACTACCCTCCCACTAGGGGGGTAAAGGAAAAAGCTGCCCCATCATAAACCTCCAGACTTGGGTTAACTGCTGATGGAGCTTTTACTGCCCCTTTAACCGCCCCCCCTTTCCCCCAGCAGCCGCGGCAGTAAAAGTGACGCTGAGGAACCCCCCGGGTCAACCTTAAAGGGGAGGGACAACCCCGCACTTTAGGCACGCCAACTAAATTAGGGGAGGTTTTTCCCCAAATAGTATTTGATTTTTGCCCCTCCCCCTCAATAGCTGGGAAAAAGGCTCCCTTTTTTGGACCGAAAGGCGAGGGTCCCAATGGGGTGGAAGAGCCAAAGTCAACCCTTTTCCCCGGGAAGCTAAATTTTCCGCGTCATTATCCAGGAAAAATAAGCATGCTGGGGGGCCATTGCACAAGGACCCCAAAAGGGGTCCTCCCTCCCTCCTTTTCCACTGTATATTTCCAGGGTTTTGGGGGGTCATCTGCCTCGTCCCCCTTTCACTCCATCCACCTCCCCCACGATCCTCCTTTCCCTCTTTTGCACCGGGTTTAGAAAACCCACTCATTTCCCCAAACCCAATGTTTTTCCCCTTCCAAAATGTCCTCCCTCCTCCTCCTCCATTTCACCCCCAAACGACTCATGGGGCCATGAGATGTGGGTCGCCAGGGGCTCCCAGTCCCCTTGCCCAAAAATTTTTTCCCAGCATCTGTTCCGGGGACTTGAACAGGGGAAAGACGTTTTTTTCATCCCCTTATCCCGGCACGACAAAAAACGTCGCCCCCCCCAAAAGGGGCCTCAAAAAACGGAAAGGTTCACGAAAGAGCGCCACGGGCTAAAACATCAAAGTTACACAGGGGGGTACTTCTGTCCCCTTTAAATTAATAAAAAAAATCTTTAAAAGGCCTTTCAAAAATTCATACAGCGGTCCAACATGTGCAGCGGGAATTCCAAGGGTGGAAACTTCGCATATCAAGTGTGTTGGGGGGGGGGCCGTTCTGCCGCCCCAACTCGGGGAGGGTGTTCCTGGCTTTTACAATTTGGAAAAAGGCATGCACAGTTTCCTGGCCATTTTCAGAATGTTCGAAGATCGGTGGAAGATGTCAGGAACCTTTTTTACAACCAGATTGAACACGTGCCCATGCAGGGCGCATGGACCATCCCCCTCGGGGCAGCGCGGGGCACCAGTTCCTCCCATTTCCGTCCCCAAGGGTTTCCCAATTTTTCAGTTGGCGGGGGGGGGGGGGAAAAAAGCCCCCCCCCACATCGATTTCCCTTGCTGCCCTGACGCGGAGCAGTTCCCCCCTGGTTTAAATTTTGTTTTGCCGGGCAACCGGTGTTAAAACTTTTTGTGACCCCCCCCGGGTGGTTGGGCCCCACACATGTGGTAAAGGAAAAAAAGCCAAATACTTGTGGGAAGGCCCCAAGAAAGGGTGGGGGGTGTTGGGGGGGGAAAAAAGGAGGGGGGGACAAATTTGGGCCCCCAGGAAAACAAAAACCCAATTTTTGAACCCAACCTTGGAAGGAAAAAACAAGGCCCGGCCCCTCCCCTGTCCCCCCAAATTGTTTTGGGGGTTTCCTTTGGCCCCGGAAAAACCCCCTTCCCCCCCATTTGGGCCCCCCAAAAAGGGCCCCGTACTGGGGCCCTGAAACCCAAAATTACAGGGTCCCCAAAGTCCCCCGGGGAGCTGCCCCCTGGCCCCCCTTTTTAACAAAACCGATTAAAACTTAAGGGGCTGGCCCCCCCCCTTCCCCGTTTTTAAAAAACCCCTTTTTTGAAGTGCTGGAAACCCTTTTTTTTGGGAAAAAAAAAAAAAATTTCGGCTTGGAAACCCCTTTTCCCTCTCCCGGGTCGGCAAAAAAGCCTTAGTTTTTATCCCCCGCATGGTTCCCGGGGTCCCCCCCCAAATTTTTTAAAAGGGAAAGGGGCCCGCTAAATAAAAAACAAAATTTGGGGGCAAAAGGGGGCCAAAGATCAAACTGCTTTCAACCCTTAAAGGGTGGTTTGGAACCCCCCCATACTTTTTTTTGGTTCCCCCCCCTTTGCCAAAACGCCTTCCCCTGAAAAAGACTTTCTTTTGGGGGCCCTGGATAAAAACGAGGAGCAGGGGCCAAACCGGACCGGGAAAAATGAAAGGGCCCAAAAAGAAACAGCTCCCCCTTTTGCCCGAGGTTTGGGGTTTGGAAAACCCCTTGAACTTTGGCCCCAGGGATGCGTCCACTGGGCGCTGGGTGGGTTTTCTGTTGCCTTTCGGCCGGGGAGGAAAAAACCCCCCCACACCCCGGAAAAAACCCCAAATCTTTTTTTCCCATCCCCCCGGAAAGGTGGAACCCCGCCCCTGTTGGGTTTTTAACCCCCAAGGGCCCCCGGGGGCCAACGTTAACATTCCCCCGGCCCCCGCCCTTTACTTTGGGCTTACAGATTCTAATATACCCCCTATTTCCCGGGGGCCCCCCCCGGTGGGGGCCCTTAAAAACAAAAAAAACGCCACAAACCCCCGAGTTAAACGGTTTTTTTTTCCGCCAACCCCTCCGCAACCCGGGGGGAAATAAATGCCCCCCCCCGCTTTTTTCCCTCCCCTGAGCCCCCCTTTTCCCCAAAAAACCTTTTTTCCTTTTAAACCCGCGAAAAACGGGTTTTTTTACCCCCCTTTGGGCCCGGGTTTGGCCTTTCCCCCCACCCCCACAAAATGCCCCGGGGTATTTCCCGCTGACTCACGGCCCCACCCACCCACCCGTGCTTGCTGGGGCCCGGGTGCCCCCCGACCGGGGCAAGGCCTTAAAAGCCCCCCCCATCCCCCAAAACCCGGAAAGAAAGTGGGAAAATTCCCCGGGCCTCAACCCCCCCCCCCAAGGGGGGGCGGCTTAAAATCCAAAAATCTTTTTTGTTTTTTCCCCTAGGTTCCCCCCTCTTTTCCCCCCCCCCCCCTCACCGGGCTTGGTATGGGAGAAACCCCGAAAACCCCCCCCACAAAAAAATTTAAAACCCCCCAAATTCCCCAAAATTCCCCCAAACCCTCCCCTTTCCTTTTTGGGCCCCCTACTTTCAAAAAAAAGCAAGGGGAAAAATTGGGGCCCCCCCCTTTTTTCGCTGCCCCAAGGAAAACTGCTGGCCCCTTTTTTCCCCCCCCAAATTGGGACATTCCCGCATATAGTTTGGGGCCCCGAACCCCCGAAAACCCCATTTGTAAAAACTCCGGCTGAGGGGAAAAACCGGATGGGACAGAGGGGGGGGTTAGGACAGGTTGGGGGGGCCCCCCCTTTTAACCCCCTTCCCGGGCCCCCTGCCAAAAAAAAGGGTTTTTTTGTGTCTGATGTTTTTCCCCCCCCGACTCCCTTTTTTTGGGGGGTTTTTTCAGATGTCCCTCTTGGGGGGGAAGTGGATGAAAACCCAAATTCCCCAACCCAAACAAGAAAACCCAAAGGGGTTTTTCTAGTCAGTACACGGCCCGGGTTTAAAAGAAAAAACGGCCCGTTTTTGGCCCTTTAAAAAAACCCCCAAGGGCTTCCCCGCTGCCAACCTTCCCCCCCTGGCCCGGGGGCCCCTGGCCCACAAGGGAAAGTTTGTTTCCCCCCGCCCCCAATCTGGTGAAAAAACCGGCCCACCTCCTGTCCCCCCCCCCGGGAAAAAATAAATTGGGTTTTTTTTTCCCCAAAAAAATTGGGAAAAAACACTGTTTGATGAAGAAAATTGTATAAAAATAAAAAACCCCAACCCCCGTTTTTTGACGCCAAAAGAAACCCCCCCCCAAAAAAAGCTTGGGTTTCCCCCCGGGGTTTAAAAAATTTCCGGGTCCACAAAAATTTGGGGGGAAAAATTGAAAATTGGGAAAGTGCCCCTTTTTAAAAAAAATCTTGGGGGGATTTTACCCGAATAAAAAAAACACAAAAAAGGCCCTTTTAAAAAACCCTTCCCCGGGTTTTGAATTATGCAAAAAGAAATTTTTTTGTGGCCCGGGGAAAAACCAAAATTTTTTTTTTAAATTTAAATAAAAACAGCAAAAACAAAAGCCCTTTAAAAAAATCCCCCCCGGGTTGGGAAAACCCTTTCGGGGAAAAAAAAATTTTAGGGAGGGGCCGGAAACTAAATAGCCTTTGTAGGGGTGTTAAAAAATTACCCTGTTTTTTCCCCAAAGCTACACAAAAAGAGACCAAAAAAAGTAATAAAAAAACCCTTTGTTTTTTTGAATTTTGCCACAGGAAAATAGTATTTTTTTTGGGCGGTGAAAAAAAGAACCCCGGTTTTCCCCTTTGAGTTCCCCAAAAAACCCCGCAGAACAAAAGCTTAATTAACCCCCGGATTGGGAAAATTGGGGGAAAAGAAAATTTAGCCAAACAGGAAAATTTCTAGTTTTTTAAAACGGGGTTTTTTCAAATTTCCCTGGTTTTTTTACCAAAAAAACAACAAGAGAAAAAATTAAAAAAATTAAAACCTTTGTTTTTTGAAAAATTTTGCCCACAAAAAAATTTGGTTAATTTTTTTTGGCGGTGAAAAAAAAACGGGTTTTTTTTTTGGAAATTTCCAAAAAGGGAATCAAAAAAACAAAAAACTTAAAATTTAAACCCCCGGGGTGAAAATTGGCCCCCAAAAAAAATTTTAAACAGGCCCCCCAAAAATGAAGTGGGGAATTTTTAAAAAAAAAAACCCCCTGTTTTTTTTTTTTTAAATAAAATTAACCCAAAAGGAAAAAAAGGGAAATTTTAATTTCCCCCCGGAAAATTTCAATGTTGCTTTTGAGCAGATAGTTAAATTTAACCCTGAAAAAAGCACTGGACTTCCAAAAACCGAAATAACCAAAAAAAAAAAATCATAAATTTGAAACAAAAAGAAAAAAGCAGTTTCCAGAAAACCCCAAACTTTAGACACCCCACAAAAAAAACGCTTTTAAAAAAAAAAATCATTTTTTTTCAGTAACAATTTAGCCGCGCAAACACCTTCCCCCCCGAAACATTAAAAGTTAGAGGGGGTAAAGAAAACCCCAGCGTCCGCCCCCCCGGGCTTATAAAATAGGGGGGGGATGCACAGAATCCCCCCCGGGGCCCCCCCCCCCCCCCCCCCCCCTCTGAAATTTTTCTTTAACTCGCAAAATGTCCCCTGCAGGCTAAGCCCTTTTTCCCCCCAGAAAAAGGCTTTGCCCCCCTTTTAAACCCCCCATGTCTTTTGCCTAAACCAAATTTTTTTTTAATTTAAAAAACAAACATTTCGTTTACCCGAAAATTTCCCCCCCAAACCTTTTCCCAAAACCCCTTTGTTCAGAACCGGGAAATTTTTTTCCTTTAAAAATTCCCAAAAAAAAAAATTCCCCCTTCCCCTTTTTGAAAAACATTCCCCCCCATCCCCCAAAAAAAGACAAAGGGCAAATATTTTAAAAAAATGGGGCCCCGGGCATTTGGTTTCCAAAAAAATGCCCCCGCCCCCCCCTGAAGGGGGTTAAAACAAATAGCCCCCCTTCCAAAAGCTTTTTTTTTTTTTTTTTGAAAAATATCTCCCCCAAAATCAAATTATTTTTGGGTTTGGGGCATTTTTCCAAACCAATTTGGCCCGCAAAAAGATACTTCCCCCTTTTAATTTTTCCCCCCCTAAAAAGTTTATTTTACCTCCTTCTCATTTCTTTTGTGGCCCCCCTCAACCTCCCTTGCTCAGAACACATTTTAAACCTTTGACCCCGCTTGGGGTTTCCCCCAAACAGGAAAAAATGCGGGAACCCTCCCCAAATTTTCATTATGCCCCCAAAATTTTAAAAGTTCAATTAAACTCTGTAAAAAAAGTATAGTAAAAACCCTCCTTGGGGCAAAATTGGGGGTTTTTTTGCACAACCCCCCCTCTTTTTTGTTTTTTAGGCCCGAAAAAAACAGGGAAGGAAAAAAAAGAAAAGCCCCGCAAAAAATTTTTCTTTCTTCAAAGCCTTTTTCCCTGAATTTCCCCCTTTTTGCAAAAGAAAACCATCAAAAAACCTTTTAAAATATGGGGCCCCCTAAGACAAAAAGGGGAATTTCATATACATTTGGTTTTTGGAAAAAAATAAATCCCCCTACCCTTTTTGGTTTTTCCCTTCATGCCCCCTTTGGCCCCCTTTCCCGCAGTGCAAAAAATTTGGGAAATTAAACCTTTTGGTGGTTTTTAATAGCAAAAAAACCCTTTTTTTTGGAAGCCCCCAATTCCCTCTACCCGAACCCCGGTACTTTCCCAAAAAGGCCCCAACCCAAACCCCCCTCTGGTTTTTCCCAAAATGGAACCCCCCATCCCCCTGTAAAAGGAAAACACTTTTTTTGGCCCTTTTTCCCCGCTGCTGTAAACGTCAAATTTCAAAAATTTAAGGAAATTTTTTCCCCCCATTAGACCCCAAAAGGGGACATTTAAAAATTTTAAAGGATTTTCCCCCTCTTATTTAATTTTCCCCAAACAAAAAAACCTTTTAGAAAGGCCTTTTTTGGGCCCCTTCCCTTAAAGGGGTTTTAAATTTTACTTTAAAAAAATTTTTCAGGTTTTTTGGGGAAGGGCCCCAAAAAAAAAACAGGGCGTCCCCAAACCCCCTCAGTCCCCCAAAAAGGTTTCAACAAATTTTTAAAAAAAAGAGGAAAAACAAAAAAAACCCCCCTGAGGGTTTTGAAAACCAATTGTCCTCATTTTAGGGAAAAAATATCTTCTGGAATTCAATCTGGCAATCAGAATAAAACCCTGGACCCCTACTTCTACCATATGTAAAGTTTTTATTGAGAAGTAGCTCAGGCATTGCAGTCTCATGGGTTAATTTTCCCACATGGGCCTAAGTATATACATAAGATAAAAGTCAGATGAAATGGCTGATTTCAGATAACCATCATTTGAAAATGATATATAAATGATAGATTGTGATAGCCAATTGCAAGCTATTGGCTGCCAAAAAATGTGATCTGTCAGAATGATTCTTTCTTTCTTTTTGCACAAGAAATATTTCTGCAGCGCACCAGAATCATCATCATCGGCAGTCTAATGGCACTGCAATATGCCGTCTTGTTCATGGCAAAACCGGAAAGAAACTTTTTGGCCTCCTGCTTCATCATGACCCTTGGCATACTCCCATTATATCGATTATATTCTGACCATCTGGAATGACTCTGAACATGAATTTATAAATTTCTACAAAAGATTCAATAAATCCTACCATAAACTTCACAACGAACTTCTTATATATACAGAAATAAGCTTTCTGGAAACCACCATAATAATTCAAAAGATTACTACCGACATCTGTGTAGCAGAACTCAATTATATCTCCAATGTGACAGTTTTCGGCCAAAACATATTAAGAAGTCCATCATCTACAGTAAAGCCATCAGATATCAATATATCTGTTCCAGTCAAGCAGACAGGGATGCAAATTTTTAAATCAGGGCTACCATCCCACTTCAATTACCAGCAAATCAGCAGAGCCACTTGAATACCCAGAACTCAACTAATATTGTTATTGACCTACAATCTACAGCTAGATGTACTAAGAAAAAAATTCTAGAAAACCACATGCATTCAAATTATATTTTGGTCGTCAAATCTAGGTCTAAAATTCATTTTGTTGCCCATAGCAACCAATCAGAGTGCCCCTTTTATTTCATATAGGGCTCTGGAAAAATGAAAGGGTTGCACTGATTGGTTACAATGGGGAACAAAGTGAATTTTAGACCTAGACAGTTTTCATACATGTGGCCCTAAGAGTTCATTGCCATCTAGTTCACAAAAAGGAACCCATCGCTGTAATGTAAGGAGCTAAACAACATGTTCTCACTTAATGACCACAGAGAGGAAAAGTATCCCCAGCACACAGGACTATAGGATCTCAGGGACCTTCACATCCTCTACATCTTATGTTGTGTAAATAATTATATGCACTAAGGGCCACATGTATAGCACTCTGAAAAAATGAAAGGAGCGCTCTGATTGGTTGCTATGGACACCAAAGAAAGTCTTAGATCAAGACAGTTTTCATACATGTCCCCCTAAATGTTCTATTGGTGGTCTGTCTATTGGAGAAGGAGAGAAACTTAAAGAGAGAATTAGGTCCCACCGCCACAAAATTAATGACAAAAATACACATATTTGGCGGTAAGCTTTTGAGAGACATGATAGACATTATAATACACAAGAAGCTAAAAAAAATCACAGACTTTTATGTAATGTCCCGGTACTGCTCGTCCCTTTCCCTTTAATAGTCCTTGCAGGCTGTAGTAATAATGGACATTTAGATACGAGATATTTCCCCATTTCTTTCTCCATTTTATAAAAGGCAGCACACATATATATGGAGTTTGCAAACCATGGCCATCTTGTGGATACTTTAGAAAACTACATTTCCCATAGATCCCTGTTTTTGTCGAGTCATTATGAATGTGTCTTAAATGTACAGGAATGTCCGTTATAATCAGGTGACCTCCAGAACCAATCAGGCTCTCCTGTTTTGGCCTGGAGGAAAAGTTCAGTTACAACCGTTGGTTTGGTGCAGCAGAGTGTGTTCTTAGCACAGGGCTGAATACAACTCAGTGCGGTAGCTGTAAAATATACCATTTCCTCCAGCATTACCAAGAGAAGTCTTAGCCTCTTATGCTGTACTACTGAATACCTCTTTTCCTACAATCAAGTACTTTCGCAGAGAGCATTTTCCTCTGAATCCCCAGTCTGCTACTACCAAATACTACAGACCTGTTCATCCATATGCCTGGGATCAATACACAGTTCTCAAGTAAGTCTGTGGGACACGGATTTAAGAAAGAGCCCATAGCTGGACTGTTGAAACTTGAGGGTTTCCCGTCACAGTCCCCTGCTTCTGTCTTTATGTATACCCAGTCGTTGAGGCACAGCCCCCTGGATGCAGGCCATCATTAGCATCATATATAGTAAACTACCCAAGTACCTACAAGCTAGCAAAAGAGACTGTTATCTAACTACTCCATCACCTGATTACTTGGATATCTCCTATAGCAGCCACTGTATTGTTTGTGAAGTTCACTATTATCATCATCATAACTGTACATCTGTATTACCTCATCCTGCTAAGTAAAGGAGCAACAACTATCCCCGAAGCTTGGTTGTCTGTCATCATTCTCAGGTTCCACGTGGTGGCGGGTAGTTGGGGACATTCGGGACCAGGGTCATCCTACCGGCCATACTGTGTATCCTACCCGTGATATATATATATACCTTACCCCAACACCATCGGTATCCCCGTTGTTACATTTACATTTACTGGACAATGACCTTTGAAGAGCTTAAAAACTTTAACCCCTTAACAACGAGGACTATTTTTTCTTTTTTGACATTTGTTTCTCCCTCCCCACCTTCCCAGAGCCATAACTTTTTTATTATTCCACCTACATCAACAAATGAGGGATTTTATTTTATTTTGTGGGACAAGATGTGCTTTCTAATGGTGTTACTCAAATTTCCACAGAATATATTTGTAAACCGCAAAAAAAATTGTAAGTGGGGCACAATGGGAAAAAAACTTACTTGCACCATGTTTGTGGGAGTTTTGTTTTTACAATCTTCGGTCAAAATGATGTGTTATCTGTATTGTACAGGTTGTTATACATCCACCAATACCAAACATGTAGGGTTTCCATTATGTCTTGGTACCGTAAAAAAAAGTACAAACATTTGCTATTGTTGAAATTTGCGCCTCAGCGCCATTCACTGTGACCAATAACTTTTTTGTACACCTACGGACTTGAGTTAGAGGGCATCTGAAGTGTACTTTTTATTGCTAGCAGTTTGGAATGCATGTGACTTTTTTGGTTAAATTTATTCCAGTTTTTAGGGGATGTAAAAGACGTTTTAGACCAAAACCGTTTCATACATGTGGCCCATAATGTTATGTTGTTTTCTCCTTTTTTAATGTCCATTTATCACATCATCTCCAAGTTCTATTTGCATAAATAATGTATATTTGTCTTAAGATATGTTATAATATCATGCCTGACCAAGAGACCTGAGGTGAATAAAACATCATTTCTTTTTGTTAGCCATTAAATTCAATTGCAATTCATATACCATGCCTTGCAAACAAAAGTGCAAGAGAAAGTAACAATACATTTTATGTCCAACCTGAGAGGAAGCAGAAGAGACTCAATGCGCTGTGAAAAGGCACAAGGTGCCATTTTGGATGGCCGATACGTGTCACAGAGGTTCTTACATGAAAAAAACTTTGAGATTCTCGGTTCACATATTTTGATCAAAAAATGCTTAAAGGGGATTTGCCACCAGACCAAGTACTGACCTCCGTTCAGCATGAGAGCAAGATGTAAACAAATCACGCTGAGTCATGAAGCTGCAGTGGAGAGAGGGAGAGGGGAGGGGGGAGTGAGGAATCCAAAGGGAGCGTCTCAAAACTTAAGTGAACTAATAAACAGTACAACAGTGGATTCAATACAGCAAGACACAGAGCCTCAGACGGCACTGTCAGGAGAAACCTTATCTGCTAAGATGCTAATGTAATGTAAACAAATCACGAGCTGACAGAGACGCACACAGACACACACAGCCAGAGCACAGAGCCCTGCATAAGGGGATCCTGTGACATGTTCACTCAAATAATCAAACTATAACTTGTGAATTCTGTATACAAAAGAGAACACTATTCTACACAGCAGCTTGAAAGCTTCTTCATCAGATAAAGCAGGGATCTAATAACACTACAGCTAGTTATTCTGTATACAAAAGAAAACATATTGCTACCCGGTACCTTAAAAGACCATTCATTCTGCCTGTCATCAGATAAGAAGTGATTCACGCAAGCGCGGCCTTTCAGCTCCTGGGTCGTGACTTTTTTTTTAATCACATATACTTAGAAAAGTGATTAAATACCCATTTTGGAGGTTCCCACGTCAACATTACATGGTGGCAAAACCCCTTTAAGCTGCCTACGACTTTCAACGTGATCTCAGGTCGGGCAGTCCTATACTATTTACCTTCAATGAGCCAAATCCAGGCCTTCATGGGTCAACCGACCTCATTTTCAGCTTGCAGGTTTGGTGTTTTTTTTATTTTTTTCCTCTCTGGATAATGAGGTTTTTTCGGTTTTTGACCCGTGAGGGCCCTGATTTGCTCTATTGGAGGTAAAGATAGTATAGATGCCCGACCTGAGATCCGTTGAAGCTTTGGGAGTTTTAAGATTTTTTGTCAAATTTTGTGAACCGAGAATCTCAAGTTTTTTCATGTATGATAGATTGAAAATGCTTCTTTGGGGAATTTCCATGTATATGTATTTGCCTTTTTCGAGGTTCTAAGCTCTCGGAAGTAAAACTGGTAGTTTTCCGTCGTTATTTATTTGACAATGGTGGTTTCAGTAATATGACTGCGGAAAAAGGGCAAGTCGGTTTGGACGAGGCTTTTTTGGCGTCTTTAGGTTTGGGTGGAGGATGCTCCATGTATCCAGCCATGTTTTGTTTGGTGTTCCTGCCCCCACTTCGTACCCCCGGGGTCTATGTGAAGCTCGACAGGCAGCTAAAACGCCTTCCTATTGTCAATGATTCGCATTTTTGAGTCTGTAGTTTTATTAACGGATGTAGGATCGGGTAAAACTGTTGGAAAACAAAATGTACATTAGAATACACATATGTTTGTTTGAACAAAATAAAACGTTTTCAGGTGAATTACGTAAACATTACATGGTGGCAACTTGTGGGTCTTTTCATAACAGCATTTTATAATCTGTGTACTACATAAAAGTTCTAAACTGTCTAGCCAGTGCTTATAAAGCTGGTATAGTGACTTTTCACACTGAACAGCTTACCAAACTATGCTTCAACAAGAGCAGAGATGAGATGGGTGAGTCCTGTTCTGTGCAGACATGATGTGGAATTAGTCATCTAACAATAATGCAAAGAAATTCCTCTTAAACATTAAACAATATCATTTGTAAAAACCTTACAAACAAAGGCCACAAGGTGGCACCAAAGGCATTAATTATTTAACAAATGCATTTTAAAACCATCTTGAATTACAATTTAAACATTAATTGTGTCTATGAGCAGCACACTCCCGCTGGCGTAAATTGATGCCATTTAACAGAGTCCTCAGAAGGAAACAGTAATATGAGTTCAGGAAACTGGTCTGAGGAACAGTTTAGACTCATTCTGCCTATGCACCTTGCCCTCTACTTTGCGTATGCTTCCGTCTTCGTTTGGGGAGTGTTTTGGTGAAAAATCCTAGAGGCCTTTTCGTTTCTACGGGATTGACAGTCATTGGTATGCGTAGTCAAGGCATTTTTGAAAAAACGTGCCATGTGGGTTATGTAGGTGATGGTTTCGAAATAAGTGTTTTCCAGGTAGAGAATCTTACTAAATCTAGGGAGACTTGAGTCTGCGGGCTTGTAACTTCTGTATGCAATGTTGACACCTGAGGACAGATTTCAATATCTGTGTCTACATCCACTAGTTCAAATTTCTCAAGATTTGTGGTGTTGTGCTCTGAGTTGTACAGAAGTGCAGGACCTGTAAACCAGATTGTATCTTTTAGTTGGTTAGCAGCTGTAGATCTAGTTGCTTGGTCTGCAGGATTATGGTCTGTAGGTACAAAATGCCATTGTTTTGGAAGGTTAACCTTCTGTTTCGTAACACCCTGTTGTTGAACATAGGACATAAAAACGCTTGGTTTCATTGTATATTAGCCCAGGACTACTTTGCTATCTGTTTTAAAACTCAACATTTTTATTTCCATGTTCAGTTCTGTTGTGATCAGTTCGGCAAGCTCAACTGCTAATACTGCAGCACAATAGTTCTAGTCTGGGTATTGTGTGTTCAGGGGGTGGTGAAAGTTTTGTTTGCCCATGACGAATCCAATGTAGAATTGTCCTTTGACATATTGTCTTCAAAAAGGCTACAGCAGCAATAGCTTTTGACAGAAGCATCAGAAAACACACAGAGTTTTTGTTTTGAATTCAGTGGATGGAACAGGTGCATATGAACGTGCGATTTTGAAGATTAGATAGAGCATTTAGAGAGTTCTTCCCAATTGTATCCACTGTTCTTTTCTTTACAATGGGGAAATTGGGTCGCCCCAGTCTAAAAGTATCTCGGGGGTTAAAGTTCTGAGTATTCCCTTTCCTTGAATAGTGACAGGAGCCGCAAATCCTAAAGGGTCATACAAGTGTTTATGGTAGACAAGACTCTCTTGGGTAAACGGTTTTTTTTTCCTTGCTTACTTGGAACGTAAAGGTGAGCTACTGAAAATCCCAGAGAAGTCCAAGACTACGTTGCATAGGAAGAGTGTCGGTACTCAAATCTAAGTCTTTTAAGTCATTTGAGTAGTCAAGTGTTGGAAAGGCTTCCATTAATTCTTTACTGTTGGATGCAATTTTATGAAGTCTTAAGTTTGAATTGGCAAGCATTTTTTTTGGGGGTCTTTTGAGAAGGACTGATTGCAGCCCAATTGTGGGTAGTGATTTTAAACCGTCACCCACGTAAAAATCTTTTTCTACAAAGGGGTCTAACATCTGTTTCCATATTCTTTCTCACTCTCCTTAGCGGAATGTTTGAGCTCATAAATGGCTATGCAGGTGAAGGGCTGTTACCAAAGATATGTACCCGCATGCGATACTCTATGGGATCTTTGGAAGGATCATTGTCTCTGAACCAGAAGAATCTTAAAAAGTTTCTGTGTTCCTCTTTGACCAGGAAGCAGTGGAACATCTGTTGGATGTCAGCCGCATAAACGCAACAGAGTTCTTTACGAAGCGCAGAAGTACTCCAAGGAGTCGGTTGTTCAGGTCTGGCCTGACAGAAGGACATCGTTTATTTTGACACACCTTTCGTGCTTGGCCCCTGGAGTCGAACACTACTCTTATTTGACCTGGTTTCTTTGGGTGGTATACTCCGAATATGGGCAAAATACCAGCACTCCTCAGAGTCTTTTAAAGTAGGAGCTATCTCTGCATGACCATTCTCAAAAATTTCTCCATGAATGTAAAAAAAGTGGTCTTTCAATCTGGTTTTCTCTGAAAGTTACGTGTGAGAGAAATGAAGCGTTTGTAAACTTGTTCTTTGTTGTTAGGTGAACGTGGTCTCCCCAGTCCTGAAGGGAAGAGGAGCAACCCAATGATTGGAATTGTCTTTGGTTATTCCTTGCTCCATTATTGTTAGGAATAGTTTATCTTCAAATGACATTGCCACCTGCTTGCCCTCTTTGTTTTTCTGGAAAAACTGTGGCACCCCAAATGGTTTTGGGTCACTGTCACAGGCATAATTGGGTCACATGGAGAGCCTATGAAGGGACATGGTATTTGAAAGCTGTGGGGTAGCTCTTTGAGGTGGAAATTATTTTCACAACGGTTGGAAAAGAGAAGGGCGTCCATTCTCTAGCGTGTTGGTAATTATGTTGTTAACAAAGGTCGGGTTGTGCACATTCCCTAGACAAAAATCTCCTATAATGACCCATCCAATATCAAATTTCTGGGCATATTGAGCATTATGATGACCATTAATTGGCTTCTAGCTTTGGGGAACTCTCAGATTTCTCTACCCAAAGGAGTAGGATTATCTGGCTTGGCATTTAATTTTTTGGGATAAGATGAGCTATACGCCCCAAATGGGAGTGAAAATTCTGCAACATCTGGTGTAGGGATTTCGCCCTATTGTCTGGGATTTTGGTTGCATTCGATTATGGTAAGGTAAGGGCAAGCAGGTGAACCCTCAATGACTCTACCTGGTATCCAGTAGCTCTCTCCCCGCCGTCTCAACAGTACCCCGCACATGTCTTTAGTGAGTAGGGGGAGCTGGGTCCTTTGATGGTAACCAGTTCGAAGAAAGCAGAGCTGGCTAGAGACTTGTTACTTTGGTCGTCTAGAATTGCATAGATCTTAATTTGCTTTGTCTTTGTGCCCCTGATGGGTTGACTCTGACCAGGCATATTTTGGAGCAGGACCTGCCACCTGTGAGGGCCTTTGCAGACCTCTGTAACATTGTGGAAAGTAACTGGGTGGTGTATCATTACTAGCATTACTCTCTCCTTTTATCATGTTCCTCAGTGCTTTCTGCATGTGGGAAGTCCATGGGGCTGGACCAGGGTTTTGTTTAAAATGTGTTGTGATCTGTTCTGTACATTCTGTACATTTTACACTGACCCTTACAGTCCTTGGCAAGGTGAGATGTCGACAAGCAACATTTGTAGCATATGTTGTTCTCTTTTAGGAAGGTTTTGCGTTTCTTCCATCGACTTTTCCCTGAAGGCTCTGCATTTCAGTAGGGAATGTGGTTTCTGTGGGAAGGGACACTGGGTTACTGGATCCTTGATCGTGGCGTTCCCTGGGTAAAAGGAGTTTGAAGACCTGTGAGAGTAATCTGTAGGAGAGATATTGGTTTTGTGAACGGTTTACTGGTGTTCTATGATGCTTTTAAGGGCAGGGGTGAGTGACAGATGAATTGTAAAATCAAAGCTTGGGGTCATTCCTAATCTTTGCTTGCTGTTTTTAACAAAGTCCCAAACACACTAAATGGAGGAAATGGTACATTGTGGGCTTGTTTATACATGGACCCATGTGTGACCCACTTTATTGTAGGTTGTAAGGAAACTTTTGTACTTAGGGGTTTTACACCTCTGGCTGTGTCAAGAAATGGGAAGTCCTGGTAGATCTCCATCTGCTTTGGCAACCTGTAGTTCCATTAAAAGTCAAATTAGTTCTCTAAGTTTCTGGTATCCCTTACTGGCTTTTTCTAGGGAAAGTCTCAATTCTTTTGAACAATGAGCTTTCTATAGCCTCTGCTGAACCATAACACTCATCTAGTCTCTCCCAGATCATTTTAAGACCTGTTTCTGGGTAATTTATGTTAATGTCTCTTATTCTCTTAGCATGCTCAGCAGATTCATTTCGACCCCTTTACTAGGAGATCTAACTTTCCCTACATGACATCTCCAAGTCTCTGATTTTTATTTTGGAAAGAGGATCGCCAAGCTTTATAGTTTTCTGGGACGATCGCTGAACTTTACAAGTCCTTTGTTGACCAGCTCACGTCGGCAAAGAACTTAGCAAAGTCGTTGTGGGTTGATTGGCACTGAAATGGGTCGCTGGAGATTGTTCTGGGGGTTGAGTGAGGTGTATTGATCATACCCTTTTTGGAATCTTTGCATCAGTCCTGTCAGTATCGTAACCCTTTAGGGGTGAAGAGACTTCCTCTGTGCTGGAATGAAGAATGGATTCTTTGTTGAGGGGTGAAGTCCACTTGATCTGTATTTATGCTGCTTTGATCCTCTTGCTTGTAGAACTGTGGTCTGGAATTAGTTCCCTGCTGCAGGATAGGGTGTCTTTGGGTTGGCTCAGCGGATGATTTTCTTTGGTTTTCTTGGAGCAGGCTGAGAGCTGCTAATGGAGTGTTGATGGAGTTTCTCTGAAGTGCGCTGTAGTGGATCTTGAGGGCTTTGCTCTAGGCCAAGCACATTGGGTGTTTTCCACTGTGGTCAAATACCAGGAGATGCAGCTGCTTCTAAGATTTCTGCTTCAGCTATGGCGGCTGCTGTTTCTTTCTCAATAGTGAGCTTCTCCAGTGTTACTTGCAGGCGTGTCCTTTCCAGCTCTAATGAGGCCTCTTGTTGTGCTTTCTCTGCTTCCAGGGCTGCTTGTTGTCGTACCCTCTCTACTTCCAGGGCTGCTTGTTGTCGTACCCTCTCTGCTTGCAGGGATGCTTGTTGTCGTACCCTCTCTGCTTCCAGGGATGCTTGCTGTAACTTCAGTTGCATCTCCTGTTCAGCAAAAGCAGCTCGAGCCTTTACTGCTTCAGCCTTTGCGGGGAGCGATGGCGGCCTGCACTGCCGACAGATGACGCTTTGGAGGAGCTGGCTCTTGATCTTGTCTTTAGAGAAGATGTGTGGCTTTTCGACATGGTGGGGACTGTTTAAGATGCTGTGTTTTCTTGCTTGCAGGTGAATGCGTGCCACGTGGCTGACCTCTGTATAGTCTGAATCTTCTCCTCTTGTTTTTAGCAGTTGTTTTACTGTCCTGCCCCCACTTCACGTTTCCCCCGGGGTCTATGTGGAGCTCGACCCGGCAGCTAAGCCTCCTAACTTGTCAATGATTAGACCATTTTTTGAAGTTGTAGTTTTATTAAAGGATGTAGGATCGGGGTGTAAAACTGATGGACAAACAAAAATGTACATTAGAATAACCCTTTGCTTTTTGTAAAAACATAAAAACAGTGTACAAGGTAGAAATACAGTTAAACATTACATGGTGGACAACATGCCTAGGTCTATCTAAATTACACACATTATAATCTGTCGTAACTACATACAAGTTCTAAACTGTACTAGCAGGTGCTTATGAAACTAGGTATAGCTAGACATTTCCCACTGAACAGTTACCAACTATGCTTCAACAAGAGCAGAGATGAGATGGGTGAGTCCTTTTTCTGTGCAGACATGGGTGAAATTTGGGCATCTACCATAATGCAAAGAACTTTTCCCCTTAAACAGGAAACAATTCATTTGTTTAAAAACCTTTCAAACAAGGCACAAGGTGGCACCAAAGGCATTAATTATTTAACTAATGCATGTAAACCATCTTGAATTACAAGTAAACATTAATATGTGTCTATGAGCAGCACACTGGGCCTACAACAGGCAGGAAGTTTAGGGAATCTGGGGTGTGGTTCCCAGTCAGAGAGTTTGTCTGACTGTATGTGAGGTGGAAAGTTTGGGCTCCAGCATATAGTCTGCTGTTTGCCACATTCCCCTGATCTGGGTGGGAACGACCCCAGGAACAACTGCTGATCAAAGAGACCGTGAGTTATCCACATGGACTGCGTACTTGCATTTGTTCTGGGTGAAGTCTGCTTTTCTGTTTGATCTGTGGCTTAATAAAGGCCAAAATTCTTGAAAAACGAATGCCAAGGACATTGTGTTTGTGCTACCACTGAGCTAAACTCCCTCAAGTGGTTGGAGGATGGGAGCACAGACCCGCCATCTATGTCCTGGGTCAAAGCAGCAGTGCAGGGCCATGCTACAACTGCTAATATGGAGAAGCTCATTAAGCACCTGGTTTAAGCGAATCTGCAGCAGCAGCAAACCATAGCACAGCAACAGAAAGCTCATGTGGAAGCCATGCAAGCGCAGAAACAGACCACGAAACAGCAGCAGAAAGCTCATACTGAAGCCATGCAGGCTCAGCAAGCAACCAACCAGCTACTGACACAACAGATGGACATACTGACGGATGCCGTACGGGCCCGGAAAACTCCAGTTCTGCCAACACGTGATGAGGGTCATCGGGCTAGAAGGACCATCAGGGAAGTTCTCCAAAAGATGACTCCGGAAGATGACATTGAGGCTTTTCTCACAGTATTTGAACGGGTTTCTGACCGGGAGGAGCTAACGCCGAATCAATGGGGTGAGGTTCTGCCCCCCCCTATTTAACTGGGGAGACCCCAAAAGGCTTACCATGACCTTGCCTTACAGGACGCTAAGGAATATTCTAAATTAAAAGCAGAGATCCTTGTGCACCTCGGTGTTACTTTGGCGGTCCGGGCTCAGAGGGTACACCACTGGGCGTACAGTAGGGCCAAACCTCCGAGGTCACAGCTATTTGACTTGATACATCTAGTCCAAAAATAGCTGCAGCCGGAGATATGCTCCCCAGCGCAAATAGTGAAGCGGGTGGTGATGGACCGATTTATGCACTCTCTTCCACATTGGGGACGTGCAATGCCTATTGCACGACGTGATTGTGGGTCGTGACTGCCCTTTGTTCTGGGACTTGTGATGAAAACCGGCCCTGCCAAGTCACCCAGGGTGCCAGGACAAGGCCGCTGGTGAGGAATCTAAAATAATTCCAGAGTTTACTTTCTCAGTTCTGGTAGGGGACAATGAGGAAGAGGTCTACTCAGAAGAGACTGTCCCTGATTTGGGAGTATCCAAAGAAAATTTTGGTACTGCCCAACTCCAGGACTTGACCTTAAAAGTGGCGCAGGAAAATTTAATGGTCCTCAATGGTGTTCCTCAGGAGACGGGGCAGAGGATTGGTTTCCACACTTTGCCCTGAATCAAGATCTATTGTACCGGTTGACCAAAATCAGGGATGAGATGGTAGAGAAGTTACTAGTTCCAGGACCCTATAGGTGGATGGTCCTGGAGATGGTCCGTGTGTTGGGGGAGGGGGGTCATTCAGGGGCAGACACAATGCTCGAGAGGGTACTACAGAGTTTCTATTGGCCTGGGTGTTACCGAGAAATTATTGATTTCTGCCAATCTTGTCCCATCTGGCAGGTCACTTTCCCATTAACACATTTTCATAGCCCTCTGGTTCCATCACCTATTATTGAGGTCCCATTTGGTAGGATAGCAATTGATCTGATAGGGCCATTGGTGAAGTCAGCAAGGGGTCATCAGTACATCCTGATCACTGTTGATTATGCTATCCATTACCCTGATGCCATTCCTCTATGGAACCCCTCATCCCAAAACATTGCAAGGGAGCTGCTCTATGTCTTCTACCGAACAGGAACTCCCAAGGAGATCTTGACGGATCAGGGAACCCTGTTCATGTCGAAGGTAATGAGTGAGTTGTGCAAATTATTAAAGGTGATGCAGCTGCGCACGTGTCTACCATCCTCAGATGAGCGCTTTAACAAGACCCTAAAGGCCATGCTGTGGAAAGCGGTAGAGAAGGATGGGCAAGATTAGGACTGGCCATAAAGTGGGCATTAAACTCCCTCAGGTTCTATGTGTTAGGAAGAAAATTCAGGCTAGTGTCTGACCATGCCCAACTCATGTGGATGTGGGAGAAGAAAGGGAACAATGCTTGGGTTACCTGTCTGTTCCCTGCCCTGCAGGATTTTTCATTCTCAGTGGAACATAGGCCGGGTAAGCTGCAGGGGCAGATGCAGATGCCCTATCAAGAATACACAGTCTGGTGGCTGAAGGTGCCCAAACCCCTGGCTTTGGGAAAGGGAGGGGGGGAGTAGGGTGAAAATTTTACTAGGTCCCCGTTTTGGATGGCTGATACGTGTCACCGAGGTTCTTAGTCTCAGTGAAGTAAAACTGGTAGTTTTCTCGTCAGTATTACTGACATTGGTGGTTTCAGTAATATGACTGCGGAAAAGCAGTCGGTTTGGACGAGGCTTTTACTGGAGCAGTCTAACATTTAGGTGGGAGAACTGCTTCCATGTATCCAGGCCATGTTTTGCCGGGCCTACAAAAGACAGGAAGTTTAGGGAATCCGGAGCATGGTTCCCATTCAGAGGGTTTGTCTGTCTGTGTGTGAGGTGGAAAGTCTGGACTCCAGCATATAGTCTGCCGTTTGCCACATTCCCCTGATCTGGGTGGGGAATGAACCCAGGAACAACTGCTGATCATACAGACTGTGAGTTATCCACACGGACTGTGTACTTGCATTTGTTTGGGCTGAAGTTAAGCCCCATATGTTTGGTTTGCTTGTCTGTTTGATCTGTGGCTAAAGAAAGGCCAAGATTCATGAAAAACAAACACCAAGGACATTGTGTTTGTGCTACCACTGAGCTAAACTCCCACAGAGCATTTTACTTTCTCTCACTCATGGGGATGCTCAGGAGCTGCTAGATTCTGACAGTATACTTATATTTGTTTCAAATGTGTTGTGTCCTGCTTTGGAATCAAACATAGTTGCAGACCTAATTTTCAATCGCACTAGTATAAAAGTATTGAAGGACATCAGAATGGGATGCCTTGATGCTATAGATAACCTCGCATAAATGAATGTATGCAGACTAAAATTAAATAAAAAGGTTGTATCATTTTCAAGGAAATACTGCGTTCCTGTTAAAGCGATACTATAAGCTGAGTTTTGGGAAAAGAGTCTGTTCACCCCCTTCCACACAGTATTAACAGAATATTACAAATTGCACAATTTTATCATGTAAATGAGTCAGAAATTTGTAATTCTGCAGCATTTTTTAAAGACTAGCCCACGCCAAGCATGTTTGGGTTCATTTAAAAAGTTTACATGAAAGGTAATTAGCAGAGGAAGCAAATCATTCAGTTGTTTGGATCAGATCCTTCCCTGTCTGTTTTTTATTTGTTATCAGTCACATCTGCTATGAAGAATTTACTTTAGAAGATCAGTTGTACACTTAGTTGTAACCTTATATGGCTTTATCTGCATCCTAGTTTCCTGGCAGCATGGCTCTTGCACTAATGCATTTGTAGAGCTCACCATTAACCCCTCATGCCATGCTCTAAACCGTAATGTTTAAATTTAAAATGTACCGTTCTGGATTCAGGTTGTTGAAAACTGGCATTCAAAAGCTTCTTATTGAGCTACAATGACTACTTGATGAGCATTAACTGAGCTCAATAGAAGATTTTAGCTTGAGGATCTGAAACATGCTACTCTAAGGCTATGCACCCGCCCCGTCCCCGGCCACACGGCGTAATTGCGGATCGTAATTACGCCCTGCAAATAAACCGTGTGAACCTAGCCTAAGGGAGTTGTCTACTAAATGGCCATATAAAAAGACTTACATAGAACTTTTTTTATATTCTTAAAAGCCTTTAAAAAATTAAGTAGGGGGTCGGCACAGCCTTTAAAAATACAAAGAGTTAAAAAATTGTAAAAAAGTGAAAAGAGCAAAAAATTAAAAATAAAAGGCAAGTGGCCAAGGAAGAAAGACTAACCCAAAGAAATTCTTTAGCTTTTAAATGCCAAAAACCCCAAAGTCAGGCAAGTAGGCCCTTAAAAACCTGTGATGGGGGCTGGCCCTGGTAAAAGAGAAAGCGGGGAGGTTTACTAAATGGGTTCTTCAGCTCAGTTATACTAAAAAGGAGTAGTATTTGGGGGGGGGTGGGCCAAGTGCAGATCTGGTGGTCCCCCGTATGTTAATACATCTTGCTATAATTTTTGGCTCAGTTGAAAAGTCAAAGCAATTTTTAAATAAACTAAATTTGTGAAAAAGGCCCCAGGCCTGTGGCATTCACCCAAGAGTTCTTAAAGAGCTCGCTCGGTTTAGTGTCCCCCTGTACTGATATTTAGAGTTCCCCTGGTGAGGGGTTGTGCCAGGAGCTGGCCCAGGCAAAAATGTAGTTCCCATCTTCAAAAAAGGTTTTAAGTCTTGCCCGGGGAAATTATAGCCCGAAAGTTTACATCTGTTGTGGGAAAAATGTTTGAAGGGTCATTAGGGACTATATACGGGTTGTTGACAAAAACAATTTTTTAGTGATTGCGCATGGTTTCTAAGGACGAAGCTGTAGACCAATCTGATTTTTTTTTTTAAGAGGTGAGTAGAAGTTGGTAGCGGGGAGTGGGAAATTGTGTTTTTTGACTTTGCAAAGCGTTTGACACTGTCCCCAAAAAAGCGTTTGTTAGGTAAATAGAACCCTTTGGTTAAGATAACGTGTGTAATTGGGTTTAAAAATGGTGCTGGATCGTACTCAGAGGGGTGGTAAATGATCACCTTGAGTGGTCCCCGGTTGAGAGTGGTGTGCCCCAGGGCCCGTATTGGGGCCTTCTTATTTTAAAGTATTTTTTAAGATATAGTGGAAGGGACTAATGCACGGTTTCGATTTTTGCAGATGACACAAGTAGTAGGGTGTCAATTATGGAAGATGCTATTTAAATTGCAAGCAGGACCGGGACACATGAGTGCTTGGGATCCCCTTTGGGAAATGGGTTCAATGTGGAAAAGTAAGGTTCTGCATCTGGGGAGAAAAAATCACTTTTTGAGAAAGATCTGGGTTTTTTGTAGATCTTAAAAATACAGAACGATACAATGTCATTCAGCTGCCTCTAAGGCCAGTAAGATAAGGCGTGTATTAAAAGAGGGATGGGGCTGCGGGAAAAGGATGTCTTCTACCGCTGTACAAAAGCATTGGGCGACCTAATTAGAATATGCGTTCAGTTCTGGGCCCAGTTTATAGAAGAGATGTAAAAGACTAGAGAGGTAAAAGCGAGCAACCAACTATAAAGGGGAAAGGGCATCTTAGTTATGGGGAGGGGTTTTGTAGAATTGAAAATTATTTAATCTTGAGAAAAGACGGTTGGGGGGACATGGATTAATTTATATAAATTAAAATGGTCCCCCAAAAAATTGGGGAAAAATTATTTCAGGGTTTAAGCCCCCAAAAGACAAGGGGACATTCCCCTTTGAATAAAAAAAGGATTAATCTCCAGAGGAGAAAAGCGTTTTTCACTTAAGAACTGTAAATCTGTGGGAAAAGCCTGCCTGGGAGGGGCCAGCAGGAACTGTAGGGTTTTAAAAAAGGCTTAGATCCTACCTGGAATAAAGAATTTAATGCGTACGTAGCTGGTAAAATTTGGATCCTGGCCGGTGGCGGCTCTGGGTCGATTGGGGCTTTACTGGAGCAGGTTGGTTCTTGCCTTGTGGGGTTTGGGCATTAACCGTGGAGACCCTGGGCTTTAAGTCCTTGTCTCTCCCTCACCCACTTTTCCCCACCCTTGGTTGAAAATCGAGGGGCATGTTCTTCTTTCAAACCTACTAACTATGTAACTATGTAACATTAAAGGTACACCATTATTGAGTCACCGATGCTCGATTAATGAGCTTTGGAATATAAAATATTTAAAGAGAAGCAATATATGACCATTAGAGTAGAGGCTAAAACAAAGCTGGATGTCAACAGTAATCACATGAGATGGTCATGTCAAATTCTAGGGAAGCAGTCATGGGAATTTATGAATATAAGAACCCCTAGCTGATACACATTACCAGCCAGATAGCAATTAACATGCTGCACATTCGGTCTCGCCATTCTGGAAGAGTTAGCGTACTTCACAAACACCACAAACCACCAGCTCCATTTCAAAACAAGTTCCAGAAAACTCCCAAATTTTTATCTTGAAAGTCTTTAAAAGTAGTTTTTCCTATTAAAACCTTTGTGTCATTTTGGTGGATTGATTTCCCCATATTTATACCAGTTATTGATGCTTTAAATGATATAGAACCATTTGCACCATTTTGTCTGTTTGCTTTTTTATGCAAATGTATCCAACTTTCTAAATAGCGTTCATTAAAAAAATTCCTACCAATTAATTTCTGTCGAGTTTGTGTAAGTCCTTAACCCAGCTGACTGTCCTGCAGAATCCCAAAGAAATCCATCAAAGCACTGATTATGTTTCTGATGGCTCTCTCTGCTCTCACTCCTGCCTTGTCTCAATGTTAGAAATAGTATAAGCATTACAATATATTACCTGGCAGGACACTCCTAAAGTTCTTACGGACTTTCATTTTTGTCAAACAACTGTCAGGGACCGGTCAGGGACACACACAAAGACACAGACAAGTGAAGCCCTGATACTGGTCCCAGCCTCTGTCCCTGTCTTTTGGGGAACCCAACTCCTTAATAGGCCGGACCCAACCAGAAGACTATTGACTGCACTGAGCAAAGTGCAGGACAGACAAGGACAAACAAACACAAAACAAGTAAACGTAGTCAGGCGGTCCAAGTCGGTAACAGAACGGGCAGCCAGGTACAAAAACGTGAAGCGAAGGGGTAAACGGAGTCCAGGCACAAAGTCAATACCGGTCGGGCGCAGAAGTACAGAATCATTGAGAAAGAATAGTAAGAAGCACAACAGGGTCAGATGACAGAAAGGATAACAGGAAGGACCGCTAGCTACAGGCAAAAAGACCTCTATAGGAGGCAAGGATGGTATGGCAAGGAAACCTTATATAGGGAACAAGAGAACGGAGGTCATAGGCGGATGGAACACAAGACCAGATTGGAATAAAGGACTGTCAATCAAACAAATCAGCAAGAAACCAGGTTAACTAGTGGAGTGCTGGATGATTCCTGACCAAGGCATCGGCCAGGAATCAATAAGTGAATGCAGAGAATAAAACATAGTTCACACTAGTGAAAGCATTATGTCATAAACCAAATTTTTCGGCTAAAAAGCCGTGACCGGCGAATAGAACCCACAGCGGTGTACCCCCCCCCCCCCCCTTTGGGGGGGCCTCCGGACCCTCAGACCCTCCAGGTTTAGCAGGGTGTGTTTGATGAAATTTTTCCTTTACAGGCTTTGGGGCACATTTTGCTGGTGGGACTCGAAGATGGAGATATTTTGGTCTGGGTCAGCGTTTCTTATTGATTTGTTTTAGTTGAGCGTTTCTAAGAGTCTTATGACTCCTAGCCCAGACTTCGCACAGTCGATTAAAGGTGAATTCTACTTTGGTTTCACAACCTGTAGCGGCCCGATACATGAGATGGGAATCCTCCTCATAGCAAAAAGGTAGACCGCTTGGACGGAGCAGAACTCTGTGAATCGGTGGTCGAGAACCCTACTTCCGGAGAACAAAAATTTTCAGGTTCCTTAATATACATATGCATAGATTCTCGCTCCAGGGCAGACAAGTTAAGCTTTTCCACCGGAGTGTGGACTATGGTGCACTCATCAGGCTGGTGCGGAGGCAGATTATCAGCAACATCTCTACCTAAGATGTCAGATTTACCTTCCGAAATATCGTGTGTATTAATTACAGCACACACCAAGGGATCAACAGTCTTCAAATGAGAACCACATGAGTCCCCCCATTGGATCAACTCAGAGGTCCTCCAGTAAAACACAGGATTATGGAGGCGGAGCCAGGGCAACCCAAGAATGATATCCGCAGCGAGTTTCTCCATGACAAAAAACAACATTTTTTCCGTATGCGAACTCCCAACATTCAAAGTGGTCTTAGCAGTACGAAATTTTATTCTGCCCCCGATTAGGGAGGTAGAATCTACCCCTGAAACCAAAAAGGGAGCACTCAATGGAACTAGTTCCAAACCCAAGGCCTGGACAACAACCATACTAATAAAACTAGCAGCAGCGCCTGAGTCAATCATAGCCTGACAAGCAAAATAGAATTAGAGACCAAGGTTACAGGCAAAAAAAAAAACTTATTACCAGAGTTAAAAGGTACCTGTATACCCAATTTACCTTCCTGGAAATTACTCAGGCATTTTGCATTTCCTTGAGGTGACTTGGGCCTAGTCGGACAGTTTCTCAGAAAATGGTCGGGTTTACCACAATACAAGCACAAGGCATTCTCCAACCGATGTCTCCTACTGGTGGCAGGAGATGTAAAACCCAACACATTGGTTCTTCTTCAGGAGAAGGTGATGAGGAAAAGAAGAGGAGAGTTTTCAGAGAAGTAGAAGGAGATTTTACAGAAAAATTTTACTTGAACTGAACAGTCGACCCCATTTGTTTTTCCCTGTGTCTCTCCCTCAGTCTTCTGGCAATAGTCATGGTGAGAGTCATAAAGTCATTTAATGTCTCAGGGGTTGGATGGCTAACCATAGCATCCTTTACCGCATCAGAAAGCCCTTGTCTGAAGAGGGTCTTAAGGGGTTGGTCAGACCACCCGGTCATAGAGCACCATAGGCGGAACTCAGAACAATAGTCTTCAGCCGAGCGGTGGCCCTGCTGAATAGATAGCAGATGAGTTTCTGTCCATGCCACGCGGTTGGGATTATCGTAGACATGGCCTAAAGCCTGAAAAAATCCATCAATCGAACTCCATTCCGGGGCTTCAGGGGGCATAGCTAGTGCCCAATCTGAGGAGGGCCCTGGAGGAGAGACACCACAATCGCTACCATTTCGACCTCAGTGGGAAAAAAATTGAAGCAGAAAAATAGGTGACAGGATTCCCTGAAAGTTCAGAACCTGTCTGGATTTCCATCAAAGCGATCCGGTAGAAGCATCTTTGATTTGTAACGGATGCTAGGATTCACAAACGCAGGGGCAGGTACAGACGCAGACAGGGCGGCAAGACTGGGCGCTGGGGTAGTTATGGCATCCCCTTGACGCTATTGGGAGGTGAGCTAATACAATCTTTGATCAAAAAAACTGTAAACTAAGAATCCCAGGTTTTTCATATTTTCCTTAGCAGTAATGCATTTCCAATATTCCTATATACCTTGATGTTTCACTTAGTTTTTAGTGTGCCACTGATATTTGTATTATTTGTATTAGATGTATGCTATTGCATTTTCAGTGTGCACCTATGCTTACGTTTTTCAAAATATATGGATGTGCACAGACTTTTAAAGAAGCATCTAGTGCTGTCCAGCTGCGGGCGGTGTGTGGGGGGGACCGGACGGACAGACAGGCAGACAGGCTTTGGAAAAGAGGATGTATATTGTGCAGACTCTGCTTTGAACCTGCATTAAAATGCCATTTTTTTTTCCCACTTTTTGGCCAGCTACACTCGACCTGAGGTGAAATTGTACCTTGTGCGTCCCAGTTTTTTTCAAATAGTCACGTTGTACTTAAATTTGGATACAGAAATTTGCTAGTAACTGTTGCTAGTAGTATAATGTTGTACCATGTTAGCCATAGAAAGTAGTAGAAGAGTGAAGAAATCAGGCGATACCTTTTAGAGCTAAACTGAGTATATTTTATGGTGAGCTTTCGAGGAGTATAGCTCCCTGCTTCAGACATTGTCGTATATACAACCACGCTGAAATTCACAGACTATTTATACACAAAAAACATGGATCTTCAAGGGAACTAAGAATCCTAAAAATAACAAAATTGCAATATAAGTATGAGAAGTTATTTTACAACAGGTCAAGAAATAAACAGTCTGGAAACTTGTGAGGCGTGACAGAGTGATCAGTAATTATTTCTCTATCTATTTTGCTATCATGGGTGATTGTTGAACTCATAGTTATAGATAGTGTGTCTGAAGCTGACTATGAATATCAGTCTGTTGGGGCCTTCAGGGCGCTGCGAGCCGGAAAATTATATGTCCGCAGGTTTGGTGGTTGACGAAGGAAAGGAGGGGAGGGGAGGGGAGGAATTAATAGAAGCAGCCCAGTTGGGATCCTCTGTGATAAGCAATTCACTGCTTCCGGACCTGAATTGGAAACTTTGTTATATAATATCCTTTAGTTGTTTCATATAGGCCTATGTGGGATCATTTCACAGTTTGCAGTAGTGGATGGGGTTTTGACAGTTGTCTGTTTGCTTCCTGGAATGTAGTAGTGGTGTTCATTGATAACTATTGTGCCACTTCTGGTCAGCAGGTTTTTTAATTATCTCCTGTATTTTCTTTCAGTGATGCAATAGCCTTTTGTTCCTGCAGAGGTTTGCAATTCCAAACTGTAATCCAGAGGATCCCAAGCCGGGCTGCTTGCTATATGCTCCCAAGTTCACAAAGTTGGCAACCCTGGGACGACCTATATTTTTGGGCCATTTGGGAATCTGACAGAGAATAATCTGCAAAAAATTGGGAATCTCGCAAGAGAACACAGAGTGACTTTTGATCATAGGCAAACTTAAACTCTGTCAGTTCTCTATCTGTAAAACACTAAAACGTAACTTTTATTATGTATAACTCTTAACCTCTATACACACTATTAAAAATGAGTAAGGCGAATGGTGGTTAAAGGGATAGCACTGCACATATTACTGTGGCACGTGGTCCAGCCATAGGAGTCGGTGGAGATGGTAACACACATGTCTAGGAACACATTTTTATTGGAAAAAATGTGTCAATCAGACGAGTGAACCTGAGCTGCTGAGAAATGCAGGGGATTTTAATATCCAGATTTATTTTTTAGGATTAGTTTTTATTTTGGGGTGCATTAAAAGGGGCATAGATGCACATGATGAGAACATTATTCTCCCATTATACAAGATCACTGGTTAGGTCCTACACATGGATATTGTGTACAGTTTTGGGCCCAGTGCACAGGAAAGACATTGTAGAGCCTATGAACCAGGTACAAAGCGCCGAGGCAACAAAATAATAAAAGTCTGGGGTGGACTACAGTACACAGAAGATTCGGCAAGATTACGGGTTATCTAGTTAGAGAAAAGGCGCGTTGCTTCGGTGTGGGGAATATAAAATATGTTAAATGTCTTCAGAAGGTCAATTAGAGATCTCTCCAAGATTTATTTATACACAGGTGTTCGGGTTGGCCGGGACGCGGAAGTGGATCCAACTGGACACCGCACGCGATGGTGTAAGCCACGCAGGGAACGGAATTAAGTAGGTCCCGGTATTACCATAGCCGCGCAAAGCGGGATGACTTGCTGCTGGGGGAGAGTATAACTCGCAGAGGTTCGTTACCCTTGACGTGACTTGCTTGCGGTGGCAGCGAAGTATGCGTGGTTGCAAAATCGTCGGGGCCGGCTCTTTAGTGGGGGTTCGGGCAGGGGGTTTCAGGGCAGGGCAGCTTTTGGTTCGTGGTGGGAGGAAAGGAAAGGGGGGTCCGGGCAAGGCGGGCAGAGATACGGGGGTCAATAGAGGGAAAGGAAAGGGTGGTACAGGGTTTAGTTCGGACGAGAAATTTGGGAAGCTTTCTCAATGGGGCAAGGCCCACAAAAGACCCGGCGGGGAGGGGGGAAAGGGCCCAGGTGAAATTTAAGGCAGTCCCCGGCAATTCCCGGCGCATCCCCCTTTAATTTCAGAGACGGGGGCAGGGCCCGCGGGGCCTTTAAAGATGCAGGGCCCGCGCGGCCGGACACCCAGGAAAAATGCGGGGAGACGGGGAGGGGGGCAGCCGGGTAAGTGGTGACACGCCGGGGGGCGATTTTGCCCCCGACAGCAAAAAAAACAGGGCTGTATTTTAGAAAAAGGGGGGCCCCATTTAGTCTTGGGGAAATAAAAAGGTTTTCTACAAAAAACATAGGAAGGGTTTCCCTTTTACTGTAAGAGAAGTGGATAGGGGAATTCTCTGCCAGAGGGGACTTGTCATGGTGGAATTCAAAAAACCGAGTTAAAATGGGGTTTTGGGATGCTTTTTCTGGAGCGTAATAATATAAAGTTACAGTGACTAGGATTCGGAGAGGGGTCATTGATCAGGGATTTTTCTGATTGCCCGATTGGAGTCAGGAAGGAATTTTTCCCCAAAATGAGGAAATGGGGTTCTACCTCATTGGGGGTTTTTGCCTTCCTCTGGGTAAAACACCTTAGCACAAAAAGGCCCGAACTAGATGGAGGGCTTGTCCTTTTTTTTTCCTTAACCCAAAATATTTAAACTATTTAAAACCCGATTTCTAACCCACCCCCTTTAACCCTTTCTATTCTGAAAGAAGGAATAAACTCCTTTTCTTCCTTTTCAAGTCTGGTGGAAACACCACCTATTTAACGGGGGAAAAAGTTATATATACAGCCTTTTACTAGTCCAGTAAGGATCCCCAAACCTCCTTCCTTTGGGGAGTCATCCCTTTAAACTCTGGATTAAAAAAAAATAAGGGGCCCCTTTTGAACCGGGCTAAAGCAGGGGGACACTTTAGGGCAGAGATGAGGAAATCACAATTTTAAAAAATCTGTTGATCTAAAAAGAAAAGTTTTTACCGGTAAACCCCGACTTCATCAGGGGGGTTTGAGGTTCCCCGTCAAATTTGGGGGTCTAAAGCTCACTTCCCTTTTATATATGTAGATACACAACCCCTATTAAAGGGGGCTCCCCCAAATTTAACCATAAGAGAACCCACAAAAACCCCCACTCTCCCTTTCGTCCCCCTGCACACACACCCCATAATATGGGGTGCTACTGCTCCCAAATCATGCTCCCATAGAAAATAAAAAACCTCAGCCCAAATTTCCCCATCTCCATATCGGGTTGCCCCCTTATCTTCCCATGCTGCCGCGCCAACGTACTGTATCAATAGACATTTCCCTGACTGTGAGGGACTTCCCCGTCTCATTTCTCTCATGTTATTGCCTCTACGTGGCTAAACCTAGAACGGTTAAGCAAAATTAGGTTTTTACATTACCGGGCCCCACTACCAGCTTTATAAAACTCCCTTTTAAACCCCTTTCCCTCCCCCAATTTTAAATAGGGCTTTATTAATTGGGAAATATAATCCCCAAATTGTACTGTACACTATTGTCATAATATTTTCCCCAAAAACCCCACTTCCCCCTTTTTTCAAAAATATACATTTTAAATTTTTAAATTAAAGCTGCAGGCCTTTTTAAAATCCCAAAAATTCCTTTGTACTGAAACACTATTGTCTTATTTCTTTTTCCCATAAACTATTTCTTTTTTAACATTTTAAAATCCCTTTTTCATTTTAATAAAGCGGGCGGGCCCCTATGGTTAGCCCGCCCTCTCCCCCGCAGTTTCACCTCCCCCCTTTCCCCCTTTAAAACCCATTTTTTTTTACAGGTTTTTGGCTGGGGCCACCAAATTAAATTACGTCAAAAATTGGGAGCATGCAAAAAAAATTATTTACATTCAAACCTATTGCATGCATAAATAAAACCCCAAATATATATTTTTAAAAAGTTGCCCCAAATAAAATCCCAGGGGACCCAAAAAACAATAAATCTATACATAAAACAAATATTCATAAAATAGATAGTAATTTTACCCCGGGCTCCTTTCTGCCAAAAAACAACCGAGTGCATATTCGTATGATTTAGCTCCCAACAAACCCCCCCATGCACAGAAAACAAATATACATACAATTTTTTCCCCAAAATTTGTTAAATAAAACTGTGGCCTAAACTATAAAACCCCCAACACAAAAACCCCCCCCCCTTTAAAACAAACCCCAAACTTTCCCTTTTTTTTCTTTTTCCCCATTTTTTTAATTCACCCCCCCATATCACACCAAACAATTTAACAAAAATTTTTTTTCCAAAAAAATTTATAAAAAAATTAAACAAAAATTTAAAAAACAAAAAAAAAACATTTAAAATTAACCAAAACTTTATTTCAAAATTTATTCCCAAATCTTCCCTTCCCAACCAAAACAAAACAAACCCAACCCCCTTTTTCCCCCAAATTTTTCCCAAACCCCCAAATTTTAAAAACCATCTTTTTCCCACCAAACCCTTCCCAAAAAACCCAAAATTAAAACCAACCCATATACATCTTTTTTTCCCCACAATTTCCAACCCCAAAAAATTTTCCTTTATTTTCCCCCATAATTTCAAAAAAAAAATAAAACCAAAATAAAACCCCACCCCCCCCTTTTCCCCCAATTTAAAAACCCAAACCCAAATCTTCTCTTATCAATTTAAAAACCAAAATTTTTAAAAAAACCCAAATTTTTTAACCTAAAAACATTCCCAAATTTACCAACCACGGGAAAACTATAACCATTTTTTTCCATGTCCCCAAAATACAAATTAACAAATTCATCCCAAAATTTTTTTTCCCTCTTCTAAAATTGACACAAAGGAATTTTAGGAAAAAACTCAGAGAATTCGGGGATCTCCCCCCAAAATTGCCAATGTTTTACAAATTTTTTAAATTTTAAACCCCCCTTTTTCCCATTCTCTAAAATCCAAAAAAAACCATTTTTTTCCTTTTTTAACTTTTTTAAATAAATGTCCTCGTCATAGTCAAACCCTTTGTTAAACGCCTTCCTAAAAACATTTTTTTGGAAAACCCCCCTTGCCTGAAAACGTGCTTTAAAAATTTTTATAAATTTTCATTAAAACCCTCTAAAGGTAAGAAATTTCCCTACAAAAATTGGCCTATGGGAACCCCCTTTTTTTGAGAAGGTGGATGCCAGCTAGAAAAATTTGTAATAAAAACTTTTGGTAGCCGTTTTTTTCCCCAAAAATTTATCTTTGTCGGGAATCTGCTTTTTTTTTCACCCAAAACATAATTTGAAGACCCAAAAAATTTATTTTCTCTCGAAAAATTTAAAACGTAAAATTTCACCCCCAATATTCCTTATCATTGAGCCCTAGATAAAAAACCCATTAATTTTTCACAAACCATCCCAAAAAAATAAAAAATTTCATAAATAAACCCGCCCCAAAAAAAAAACCCGATCTGTGTTGTTTAAAAAGTGTCAAAAAAAACAAATAGCATCCCCCCAAACCAAACCCCTAAAAGGGTAAATTCAAAAAACTTGGCGCCCACACTGTCCCCCCCCCCATGGGCCGTCCCTTTATTCGGTGAAAAAAGGGTCCCACCCAAACAAAAAATGTTATGTGCCAAAAAAAAATCCAATAGCATGAAAAAACGAAATTTGTGTTCCATAATTGTGTTTTTGGGTTTTAAAAAAATTATTGTTTTGTTTTCAGGAAAGATCTTTGTTGATGTTACTGTAAAGGGGTTTTCTACTGTCAAAAATTGCAAGAATGTATTTCACTCACCAGATCGTTAAGTCTATCACAGTACCCCTTCGTATTTTAAAAGATATAAAGGAAGCCCAGGGGAAAAAAGGGCATCGTTTTTCCCGATCAAATACATGTTTGGCCCTTGTTTTAAAATTTTTTCCTCCCTTGAGACTACGGTCTTCCTGGTTTTGGGCCAACCTTTTATGAAATTTTTGGGTTTAATGCAAAAAAGGGTAGCAAAAGTGGATTCCCATTTAAAAAAATTTTTCCCTTCCCCCTCCTCATTTAATTTAATTTTTTCTCAATTCCCAGGTCCAAACCCTTTTTTAAAATTTTCCTTAAGAAAACTCTTTGGGTTGGATTTTTTTGGGAAAGCCCTTTATTTTTTGGGAATCACAAGTATTCTCTCAACCTTTTGCTTATGGGTCACTTTTTTTTAAAGATGAAAATATTAAAACCCTTTTTTCACTGGGTTTGATTACTTCTCCCTGTCACATTTGTTGTAATTCGGGCAATAGCAAACCTTGTTCCTCCCATTGAAAAAATTTAAAAAAAGATGGTTGTCGTTTTGAGTGTTTAGTTTCTTTATATCTTTTTTTTAACTATTTCCCACAAACGTACCCCAATTTAAAATTATATTGTGATATCGGAGGTATTTTCCAAGTTTTTGGTTTAAAATTTGTCGGGGGGTTTTATCTAGAATTTTTCCCCCTCTAACCTTCAACCTACAATTGTTAAAGATCCCCCCAAATGTTTTTCCTTTTTATTTTCCCTAAAGGTTTTGTTCATCATTATTTTTCTTTTTATGAAAATTTTTATATAAAACCCAAACCTTCTAGAAAAGAGTTTTAATATTTTTTTACCCATACAAATTATTTAATTTGGGCATGGGAGGGAATTTTAAGACCTTTGCCAACACCTGTTTTTGATTTTCGTTAGCCCTTAAGGGTTAAATTAATCCTTGAAGTGCTCCATTCTTTGTTTTTTCTGAAAATTCCCCTTCTCTCGACCCCTCAAGAGAATCCTTTTTTTCTAAAAAAAAGGGGATGCTTTTGCGTTTTTGAATGCCCCAAAAAAGATTGGTTTGCATTGTATTAAAAAAACCTGTCTTTCCTCCATAGTGGCTATTTGAAATTGCCATTTAAAATCTTTGGGCCTGTGCTCCCCCCACCTTTGGGCCCCCCACACCCCCAGGTTGGGGAAAAGAGGACAATGAAATTTGATCCTGATTGGCATCTCTGAGGATTCTAAATTCTTTTTTAACTGTTTGTTGAAAATTTGATTTTTTATGGGGTTTTTTATTTTGCCCAACCCTTTGTCTTTTTTTTCCGACCCTTCCTCTAGCCATTTTTCCTTACCCGGGTGTATAACTTTTTAATAAAACCTGGGGAAAAGGATTTTCTCACCCCAAAAAATCTCTGAATCGAAAAACCCGGGAATATAGATTAGGTTTGTAGGAAAAATTTATTTTTTTCCCCAAATTTTAAACCCCCGTTTTGTTTTTCAAAATTTTTTTCCGTTCCCTCAGATATTTGCAATGTTTCCTTTCTTTAATTTTTTCTTCAGAGATTCTATTTTCGCTTTTAATTTTTGTTCTAATTAGGGGAAATTGGATGGGCCCCAAAGTTATTAAACTCCCTTTTCTCTGATTTATTTTGTGCCTTGGGGGACGTGTGTGCGGCCCGTTTTGCGGGAATTTTTTTTTTTGGTTTTGGGGGGAGGATGCTATTTTTTTTTTTTGTAAAAAATTTGAAACAGTCACCCGAAAAAAATTTTTCATGGATTTTTTAATTTTGGACTCAATGGGGAATGAGATTGGGGGTGAAATTCAAAGTTTGAAAAAATTTATTGAGAGAAGATAAAATTTTTTGGGGTTTTTAAAAAAATGTTGGATGAAAACAAGCGATTCAGGCCAAAAGAATTTTTTCGGAAAAAATACGGCTACCCCAAAAGTTTGTTTCATTTTTCTAGCTGGCATTTTCCCCCTTTTCAAAAAAAAGGGGATTCCCATAGGCCCAATTTCTTAGGGCTGTAAGGAATTGCTTTTACTTTAGGGGCCCTTTTTAAAGAAAAATGTATAAAAGTTAAAAAGTACGTTTTTTTAGGCAAGGGTTATCCCCAAAAAAGTGTTTGGGGGAAAAGGGGTTTAAAAGGGCTTTGACTAGTGACAGGGACATTTTTAATTCCCTTAAAAAAAAGGAAAAAAACTGATTTTTAAAGCGTTGGTTTTGGTAAAACCTTTTTTTTATGATTTTTGGGCCCAAAGAAATGAGGGGTATTAAATTAGAAGACATTTGGGGACATTTTGAGGGCCCGATCCAGAATTTTTCTGAGGTGATTCCTAAAAATCCTAGTGTCACTTATAGAAGAGGAAAAAATTTTTAGGGATGAAATTTTTTAATAGTCATTTTGAAGGCATGGGAAAAAAAAACATGGGTATAGTCCCCCGGTGGTAGGCTTTAAAAACCCCGTGGCAACTGTTTATTTTTGTCCATTTATATGGAAAACTAAAGAATTGTTAATCCCTTGATAAAAGAAGATTTGAAAATAAGACAATTCATCAATTGTAAAAACCCGAGGGGGGGATTTATTTGGGGGTATGTGTACTTTGCCCCAAGATTATGGGGCCCAAAAAAAATCGGGGTTTTGTCGTCAAAATTCGAAAACATCTTTTGGGGAGCTTAATAAATTTAAAAAATTGAGGTGGGCACCCCCCCTACCCAGACCCCATTTTTGGAAGTACAAAATGGTGAAATAGAGGTGCTTAAATTTCGGGGGAAACTGTGTGAAAAAATAGGGAATGAAAGGGCGATTGGATGTAGTTTTGTTTCAGGAAAAGGCCCAAGATGGGTATTTCAGACCAAAAAATTGAAAACCCCAAAGGCCTCAATGAAGGGGTTTTTTAAATTTTTAGGGATTTAAATTTAAATTGGGTGATTTCCCTTATAATTTTTGAAAAAACAGTTATATGTGAAATTTAAATACGGGGCAGTTTGGAAAATAGCCAAAAGGGTTTAATATATGACTATAGAAGTTTCAGAGTTCACATAGGGGTTTTTTTCCCCCCCATTTCCCCTCCTGCCTTTTCCCCCCCTAGTTGTCCATCATTTTCCTTGTGTTTTTTTAATGATGATAAGGTATTGACACATGAGGGCCCTGGTTTCTATTTAACAAATTGGGGGTGTATGTATATGTTTTGTGCATGGAGGGGTTTGTTGGAAGCAGGGTTTTTTATGATATATGCCCCTTTGCGTTGTTGTGGCGAGCGCAGCCCCCAGTTAAAAAACTTTCTATTTATGTATATTTTTCAACGATGTATAGATTTTTTGTTTTGCTTGCTGCGTTGATTTTGGGGCTAACTTTAAATACAAAATATGGGTATTTGTTGTATGCAGATGCAAAAGAGTTTAAAGGGATAATTTTTTTTTTAAAAGCCCCCCAAATTTTGACGTAATGAAATTTGGGCTTTGCTGGGGACCTGGTTTAAAAAAGAATGTTTAAAAGGAGAAAGGGGGGAGGGGAAACTTTGGGGGAAGTGAAACTGCGGGAGGGAGGGTGGGCTAACTATAGGGCCTGCAGCTTTATTAAAATGAATATGTCTATTACATGTAAAAGAGAAGTAGTTTATGGGAATAGACTAAGACAATACTGTAGTGTACAGTACAATGCAATATGTATTTAATAAGGCTTTTCAGCTTTATTAAATGAATATGCATATTTTGTTTAAAGGAGAAATGCTTTATGGGAAGATATTTTGAAAAAAGTGTACAGTACAATGGAGATTATTTTTTCCCCAAAGAATATGCATTTTTAGACATGGAGGAGAAGGGGAATTTTGGGAGTTGATAAAGCTGGTAATGGCTGTGGAATGTAACACCTATTTCTGCTTAGTTTCCCTTCCTTTGGTGAGCCACGTAGGGGGCAATAACATGGAGAAAAAGAGACAAAAAGGGCCCATCAAAAGGGCAGGGGTGAAATTGGGGTTTATTGTTTCAGTTTCCCTTGGCGGAAAAGGGGTATGGTAAAAATAAGGCGCAAGCCCGGTTTTTGGATATGGCGAAAATTTTTTGAGGTTTGATGTCTTTGGGAAACATTTATGGCAGCAGTAGCAGCACATATTATGTGTGTGTGCAGGGGTGGAAAGGAGGAAAATGGGGTTTTTTTGGGTTCTTCTGATGGCTAAAACGGTGAGCACTTTAATAGGGTGTGGTTTTCAACATGATATAAAAGGAAATGGCTTAGGGGCCCATGTGACTGGCCTCTAACCCCCGATGAAGCCCGGTTTGCTGGTGAAACATGTCGGGGAGGTTTTGACATTTACGTTTTTAAATTTTGATTTCTTCCTTGTCTAGAAATTTTTACCCGCTGCAGGGCCCTTTTACAAGTGGGCCTTATTTGTTTTTTTGTCCATTTAGATTTTAAAGGGGCGACCCGCCAAGTAGGGGGCTTGGGGATCCCCTTTTTTTTGGGGGCTAGTAAATTGGGAAATTATTTTATAAGGTTTTCCCGTTGATAGGTGGTGCCCACCAAACTTGATAGTAGAAAAGGGGCTATTCCTTCTTTTAGAAGTAGAAAGGGTTAAAAGGTGAGATTAGAAAAGGGTTTTTAAATAGTGTGTATTTGAGGGTTTAAAAGGGGTTTTACATAAAAAAAAAGTTTATGTTTTTGTGTTTTACAGATAGAGAACTGATAAAGTTTAAGTTTGCCTATGGCAAAATAGTAAATATACTGAAATAGAATATCTCAGGTTGGGTGGAAAATCTCCTAAAACCCCTGGTCAAAGATACTCCAAGCTACATCCAGGACACCACTAACCTTCTTAACAAACTGAATGCCCTCGGTTCACTACCTGAGGGTACCATTTTAGCCACTATGTAGAATCCTTGTAAACAAACATACCCCACAAGGATGGAATTGCAGCATGTCAGGTGCACCTAGAGAAATAAGACCTCCCAACAAAACCAGTCACACAGCTCATCCAGTTCATACTCAGCCACAACTATTTTAATTTTGGAAAAGACCTGTATCTACAGCGAATGGGAACTTCAATGGGGTCGAGATGTGCGCCCCAATATGCAAATCTCTTTATGGCTGAACTTGAAGGAGCAAATTTATCAACATGCACCACCAAACCCATGATGTACCTCCATTATATCGATGATATCCTTGTCATCTAGACTCTGGGCGAGGAGGCCCTAATTCAATTCCATAATGACTTCAATAACTTTCACCCCACCATCAACCTTAAACTTACCTATTCAGAGATCAAAATCCACTTTCTGGATACCACAATACACATCAAAGACCACCGGCTACTCACATCAGTATACCACAAACTCACAGACAGAACGACCTACCTCAGAAACGACAGCTTCCACCCCAAGCACACAAGACAGTCTATTATCTACAGCCAGGCTATACGATACAATCGTATTTGCTCCGACAAAGCAGACCTGGACAAGCACCTTCTGGATCTGAGGACGAAATTTCTCAAATTTGGATACAAACCAAAATTGACGGCTAACCAAATAAACAAAGCAGCAGCCATCAACAGAGACAGTCTGCTCACGTACAAAGAGACCCATAAATGAAGAACGCGTGCCCCTAGTTGTCACCTACAACTCACAGCTAGAGATCCTACGAAAGATTGCCAAGGAACTTTGAAAAATACTGAGGGAGAGACAGTAGAGGGTGATGAGAAAAAAGCAAACCTATTAAATATTTTTTTCTCCACTATATTTACCGAGGAGGATAACCTTCCTGTTGAACAGAAGGATGAGGTAAACTCGGACTTAAAAGTTTCTTGTCTAACCTAGGAAGAAGTGCAGCACCGTCTTAAGAAGATTAAAATAGACAAATCCCCAGGTCCTGATGGCATACACCCACGTGTCCTAAGGGAGTTAAGTGATGTCATAGATAGGCCCCTTTTCTTAATATTTATGCACTCTCTAATAACGGGGTATGTCCCAAAGGATTGGCGCATAGCAAATGTGGTGCCAATATTCAAAAAGGGGTCAAAAAGTGATCCAGGAAACTATAGGCCGGTAAGCTTAACCTCTGTTGCGGGTAAAATGTTTGAGGGATTTCTCAGAGATGCTATCCTGGAGTATCTAACTGAAAATAAATGTATAACGCCATTCCAGCATGGGTTTATGAAGGATCGGTCCTGTCAGACTAATCTCATCAGCTTCTATGAGGAAGTCAGTGCTAGACTCGATCGGGGTGAGGGATTGGATGTCATATATCTAGATTTTTCTAAAGCATTTGATACGGTGCCACATAAAAGGTTGGTAAGTAAAATGAGAATGCTTGGACTGGGGGAAAATGTGTGCAAGTGGGTAAGCAACTGGCTCAGAGATAGAAAACAAAGGGTGGTGATTAATGGTGCATACTCAGACTGGATCCGTTACAAGTGGGGTACCATAGGGCTCAGTATTGGGTCCTATCCTGTTTAATATTTTCATAAATGATCTTACACAGGGATTGCACAGTAGAATATCGATCTTTGCAGATGATACTAAGCTCTGTAAAGTAATCAACACAATAGAGGATAATGTGTTATTACAAAGGGATCTGGATAAGTTGGAGGCCTGGGCAGAGAAATGGCCGATGAGGTTTAATACAGACAAATGCAAGGGTATGCACAGGGGGAGGAAAAATCCATTACATGATTACATGTTAAATGGAAAAAGGCTGGGTAAAAGTGACATGGAGAAGGACTTGGGAATCTGGGGACAGAAAACTTAATTGTAACACCCAGTGTCGAAGCAGCAGCCAAAGCAAATAGGATCATGGGGTGCATTTAAAAGGGCATAGATGCACATGATGAGAAACATTAAATTTTCCCATTATACAAGTCACTGGTTAGACCCACATGGAATATTGTGTACAGTTTTGGGCACCAGTGCACAGGAAAGACATTGTAGAGCTTGAACAGGGTACAAAGACAGCAGCAAAAATAATAAAAGGACTGGGGGATGGCAAAATCCAAAAAGATTGTAAGGTTAAGGGTTTTTTAGTTTAGGGGAAAAGACAGCTTCGGGGGGACATAATAAATATGTTTTAAATGAAACAAAAATCAATATAGAGATCTCTCCAAGATTTATTTATACCCAGGGCTGTATCTAGAAAAAGGGGACATCCTCTATGTCTTGAGGAACGAAAGTTTTACATAAACTAGAAAGGGATTCTTTACTGTTAGAGCAGTGAGACTTTAGAATTTTTCTGCCAGAGGAACTTGTCAAGGTAAATTCAATAACAGAGTTAAAAAAGGGTTTTGGGTGCATTTCTGGAGCGTTTTAATATAACATTTTAAGTGCTAGGATTTGGGGGGGGTCGTTGATCCGGGGGATTTTTCCGATTGCAGTTGGGGTCGGAAGAATTTTTTCCCCAAAAATAAGGAAAATTGGCTTCTACCTCTTGGGGTTTTTCCCTTTCCCTCTGGAAAACCCGAAACACAACAGGTGAACTGGAGGGACGTTTGTTTTTTTGGGCCTTACAAACTATGAAATATGAAACTCCAACCTGTGCTAATAGGACAAACAGACTCAAAGACATTTTCCCCGTCCCTCCCCCTTTCCTTTCGGCAACCCCCAAACCTGCGGGCGTATTATTGTCGGGGGCCCCCAAAGGCCCCCAACAGAAAATGGCCCCTACCCTCCCGCAAAAAAAGGTGCAAGGGACTGCGGCACACCCACACCACTGCCTTTACCGTCCACAGTCACAGCAGGGCACAGAATCAAGGGGAATTTTCTGAGGTCTTCCAAGTAGGTATTATTATGTGTGTGCAATGTCCTACCACGGGCCCTCTATTTTGGGGGAAAAGGGCGGGGACTCAGTCAGGCATGAACCACACAGTTCACCATTAACAAAACAGAATTTTTTCCCCATTTTGGCCGCACATTTCTCGGGAAAAAAAATCATTCATGGAGATTTTGGGTTTATGGTCTTAAAGGGGAATTTTAGCAAGAGGGAGAGGAAGGAATGGGAATATAATTTTAATGCAAAAATTTTAAACATTGAAAAAATTGAATATTCATAGCAGCTTCATTTTAATTATCTATAAACTGTGGTTCAAAAAACCCCCCTGATAGCAAATGAAAAGAGAAATAATTACGATCACCCCTTGTCACCCCTAAAAAGTAGTGTTGAGCGATTACGTTGCATCGACATCGATGATAGTGAGTGGGGCCACCCTCGATAAGGGTTTTTGATAGCGATAGTCGATCATCTCCGATGACCATTAAATTATGGGAGAGCAAAACACCTTCATTCTTACACCCCAAACGGGCTGGGAAGCTGTAATTAACAGCCCAACAGTCAATGGATACCCCTTTCTCTTTGGCACAACATTAGGCTATAAAAGCCCCAGTAAAAAAAAGTCACACACCATTCATATCCCTGTCTTTACCAAGCATGACCCTTTAAACCGGCATCACCCACAAATTAAAAAGTGCCCGAAGGCAGTATGAAAAAGAACCATCATTTTACTTGAACTGGACTTGAAAATCCCTGTCTGGAACGCAGCATGAGCCCCAAACCCGCTGACCCCCACATTTAAAAGTGCCAGAAAAAGGGGGTTTTCAACCACCATTTTAGTTTCACTAAAAAAATTGATTTTCCTTCCTGGGCCCCAGCATGGCCCCAAAACCCGCAGACCCCCACATTTTAAAAAGTGCCGGAAAAGGAGTCTTTCAACCACCATTTTAGTTTCACTGGACATTGCTATACCCTTTTGGGCCACAGCAAAGAGCCCAACCGCATGACCCCCACATTTAAAAAAATGCCGGAAAAGGAGTCTTTCAACCCCAAATTTTAGTTTCACTGGAATTGATTAAACCCGTCCTGGGCCCCAGCAGACCCAGGGCCGGGGTTACAGGGGTGCGGTGAGAGCCCCGGCTGGCATCCGTCATCTATTAACACGCAGGTTAAAATGCCTGATGACGCAGCAACGAAAAATGTGGCTGAAACAGTGCGGGAAACGGAAAGTGTGAAACTCCGCTTCTGTACCGTCAAACTTG
>JAODAL010030157.1:0-50430 GCA_025379985.1 Phyllomedusa bahiana | reverse complement strand
TTTCTGCCCAGCTTTAAACTTCCCGGCTGATTCTTGAGATGTTGCTTCATATTGCCACATAATCTTCTTTCCTCATATTCCATCTATTATTTTGTGCACCAGCCCCTCCTGCAGCAAAAAAACCCCCACAACAGATTCCCACCCCCGTGTTTCACAGTTGGGAGGTGTTCTTGCTTCCAAGTTTCGCTCTTTTTCTTCCAAACTAACAATGGTCTTTTGGCCAAAACAGTCATTTTTTCGTCAGCCCACAGGACGTCCCAGGAATGTGGGTCTTTGTTCCTGTGCATTTGAAACTTTAATCTGGCTTTCCTATGTTTTTTTTGGAGTAATGGCTTTTTCCCTGGCAGAGCGACCTTTCACCCCATTTAAATACAGGATGTTTCATGTGGTAATGAAAATTTTACCAGTTTCCCCAGCATCTTCACAAATTTTTTGCTTTTGTTCTTGGGTTTTATGCACATGTGGGGACCAAACACGTTCATCCTGAGAACAAAACCCCGCCCTTTCCTGAGCGGTATGATGGCGACATTCCCATCTTGTTTGTACTTGGGGTTTTAATTGTTGTACGATGAACGGGCCCCCTCAGGATCGGGAAAAATTCCCCCCAAGGGTTTGCCCGATTGTAAAAAGTCACAATTCTCTTCCTGATATCGGGCTGATTTCTTTAGATTTTTCCCATATGTTACCACAGAAGCAGTGTGTTTTTGGTGGTAAAAATACATCCACAGCTTGTCTCTAATCAGATGTTCCCAAAAAAACCTCTCAAAAGCTTCCAAAGACCTCCCTCTCATATGGGCGGCCCCAGATTTTTGGGGGAGGTGGAGTCACCATGTATGGAAACTGGACTTGCAAAATTTAAAAAAATGCCTTAAAAAATTTCCCCTTCTCTTTATTCTGCTTTGGAAAATAGAAAAAATTTTGGTTCCCAATTGACCTAAAAGGGGGGAAGGGTTTTTTTGTTTATTCAAAGAGTGAGAAAACCCGCGATGGGGCTTTTGTAGAGGGGGGGGGGAAAAACCTGCAGATGGGGCTTTTATAGGGGGGGGGGAAAAACCCCTGCGAGGGGTTTTATAGGGGGGAGGGGAAACCTGCAGATGGGGGCTTTATATAGGGGGGAGGAGAAACCGCAGATGGGCTTTTATAGAGGGAGGAGAAACCTGAGATGGGGCTTTTATAGAGGGGGGGGGAAAAAAGAAACCTGCGAGGGGGCTTTGTATAGGGGGGAGGGAAACCGAATGGGGCTTTGTATAGAGGGGGGGGAAAACCCTGCAGTGGGGCTTTTTAGAGGGGGGGGAAAAAAAATTTTTTTTAAAGGGGGGGGGAAGGAAACCTAAGGGGGGGTTTTTATATAGGGGGAGGGAAAAAAACCTGCAGATGGGCTTTTTAGAGGGGAGGGAAAAAAACTGAAAGATGGGGCTTTTTAAGGGGGGGGGGAAAAACCCTGCAGATGGGGCTTTGTAAAAGGGGGGGAGGGAAAAACCCTGCAAGGGGGCTTTGTATGAGGGAGGGAAAAACCTGCAGATGGGGCTTTTTTATAGGGGGAGGGAAAAACTGAGAGGGGGGCTTTTATAGAGGGAGGGAGAAACCGCGATGGGCTTTTTATAGAGGGGGGGGAGAAACCTGCGAGGGGGGCTTTTTAGAGGGAGGGGAGGAAAACTGCAATGGGGTTTTTAGGGGGGAAAAACTTCGGGGGCCCTTTGATTTTGGTGAGAGGGGGGCCCCAAAGGGGGTTTTAAGAGGGGAAAAAAACTGAAAAAAAGGGGCCTTTTAAGTTTGGGAAAAACTTTTGTTTATATTGAGAGCTCGTGTGTTTTTAGGCATCATTTATTCTCTGGCTTCTTTGATAGCAGTGGTTGCACTGAATACAGAATACCAGAGACCACCATGGATTAAAAAGTGGCTCATATGCCAGTGATTGCGTGCTGTGCCTGCATGGCCATAAAATGCTATTACATTTTTTTCCTTTTTCACTGGTGTAAAATCATTTCATCTTCTGGGCCGGTAGCCATAGTCAGTTGTTCTATCCGTGCCAAACACATAAAGGTCGGAGGGGGGAGGGAAGTGCTAGAGTTTGGGGGCCTTGGGATGGACTGAGTTTTTTAGAAGCCAGAGGATGTTGGGGGGGTGTGTGGGGTCATAAATTTTAGTGGGGGGGGGGGGGGATTGGTAATGAAAAAAAAGGACGAGAAGGACATAGCTGAGAAGGAAAACACGGGGACGGAGGGGTAAGGGGGGAGAGGGGGGACTGATTTGTATATTTGCTCATACAGGAGTGATAGTGTCATGGTTCTTAACTCCTTAATGACTGCCCACCGTCTTTTGACGTCGCTGCAGACATTGGGGTTTGCTGCTCCGGGCGCCGCAGCTGCACTGAGATCGGGGTTGTACTACACGGCCCTGATCCCAGAGCATCTCCTGCGAGCCCCGAGGATCGGGGGAAACCTCCGCCTCCCCGTTGCTTTAAACCCTTTTGATTGCGGCGGATTGTCACCGCAGCGCAATCCAAAGGGTTCCCCTGTCTCGTTGGGGTGATCGGAGACACCCGGTGACCCTACAGAACCCGGGAACGGGGGGGCTGCACAGTGTGTCATGCCCTGGAGACTAGAGTAGCCCAGACACAGTCCTTTGTGTAGGGGGGCGAGAGCCGGTGTGAGCCAGGGTCGTACTGTGGATGCGGGCCGGGCTGAGCGACGGGGTGCCGGTGGGTGCCGAAGCGGTAGGGCGGTGGAGCAGGAATTATTTGAAGGTTAGGGGGGGTGGAGGGGATAGGTGGGAAGGTGGTAGTGTTTTGTTTGAGTCGTTATATGTATATGAGTGAGATAATGATAGGTGGAGAGAGAGAGGAAAAAGGGGGGGAAGGGGGAGGGGGGAGGGGTGGTGAGAAGGGAGAGCGGGGGTGGGGATGAGGGAAGGATGGGTGGGGGGGGGGTTGTTTTTGTTGTTGGGTTTTGGATTATTTATATTAAGTTATAGTGTTATTTTAAATAGGTATAATAAAAGTTTTTATAAATATTTAATTATAGTTTATATATATTTTAAATTACACACACACTAAAAAATAACTAAAATATTTAGGTCTCCACACGACCGTAATAACCTGTAGAATAATCTAACGATTTTATTAAGTGTGAAATGTGAATGGTATAAAAAAAATTACACAAAATATTTATTTTTATAATGGTGATTTTTTTTTTTTTGGATATTTTAAGCATTAAAGTAAAAGTTGACACACACAAAACAGAATAAACATGAGGCATCGTATTTCTCATAGTAGGGTGGTTTTTTGGTTGGGTGTTTAGTATGTTGAACTCTGAACAAGGAGAAACACTAAATAAATTTATGGTTTATTTAGAATTTTAAGGAGTTTGGATGTTTGGGTTTTTTTAAATGGTGTAAAAAAGATGTGAATATTTATGTATAAAAAATTATATTAATTTTAATTATAATTTATTTAAAAATTGTGTGAAAACAACCACACACTACAAAAAAATATCTACTAATATTTGGGTATCCACAATGACCGTAATTACCTGTAGAAGAATTAATATAATGTGAAATGTGAATGGTGTAAAAAAAATGTAAAAAAAAAAAAATTATTTTATAAGTGAACTTAAACTATTCCCCCATAAAGTACAACTTGTCCCGAATAAATACGAGGCTCATCTCAAAGCGTCATTGAAAAAATAATTAGATACAAACTGTTGAACACAGCAATGAGGCAAAAACTAAAAAAAATGTTCTGGTCAAATAACTACTTTTCAGGCGTTCGGCTTAAGGGGTTTAATACACACACTTACAGTCTAAGGATTAGAGCTTTCATTATCATTGTCATTTCTTTTCTAGTACATGCAGGCTTGATGCAATTTGCATAAACCCCGCCTCCTTTGCAAGCTGAACACATGGGTATGGTGTGGTGGGGGGGGTTGGGGGGGGTGGGAATGGGGTAGGAGGGGTAAAGTGAGGGAAATGTGGGGAGGGGGGGGGTATGATCTGGTATACACGCATGGCGTGCCAGATTCACTGTTTTATCTCACTGATAATTTGTTGGGGGAGGGTAGATTGTTTTTTGGGGGAGGGAAGAGCAATATGATGTGTTGTGGGGAATATGTTTTATGGGTATGGATCAATTAGCACAGTTTTAAATGGTGTTGGGGTTTGTGGGTTTTTAGGTGGGGGGGGGGGGTTTTATTTTGGGGTGGGGTTTTGGTAGGGGTTGGTGGGATGTGGGGTGGTTTGGTTGGTGTGGTGGGGGGGGGGGGTGGGGGTTGTTGTTGTGGTTGTGTTTGTTATATATTGTACATAAGAGTTGTAGTAGTGTATTGTGTTGTGTGTGTTGTGTTGTGTTGTGTGTGTGTTGTGGTGTTGTGGTTGTGTGTGTTGTTGTGTGGGGTGTTGTGTGGGGGTGTGTGGTGTTGTGTTGTTGTAGTGGTGTGAGGTGTTTGTGGTGTGTGTGTTTGTTTGTGTTTTGAGTGTTTTTTGTTTAGTTGGTATGTTAGTTTGTTTTGTGTTTGTTTGGGTGTGTGTGTGATTGAGTTGAGTATTATTATTGATTGATTATTGATAGATTGTGTGTGTTAGTGTGTTTTGGTTGGGTGTTTGTGTGTTGTGTTTTGTGATAGATAGTATTTAGATGATTGGTATTGATTGATATTTGATTTTTGTTTTAGTTTGGGTTTGAGTGTTTGTTAGTTAATTTGGATAGTTATTTAGTTAGTTAGATAGATAGATATTAGTTGTTTGTTTTGTTTGATTGATTAGATTGATTGATATGGTTTGTATTAGTTTTGGGATAATAGATAGATAGATATGATTTAGATAATAGATATGGGATAGATAGATAGATATGATATAGATAATAGATAGTTATGAATTAGATAATAGATAGATAGTAAAGATAATATAAGATAGATAGATAGATATGAATAGATGGACAGTTAGATAGATAGTGAGAGATAGATATGAGATAGATATATAAATATAATAGATAGATAAATAGATAGATAGATATGAGATAGATAGATAAATAGAAAGATATGAGATAGATAGATAGATGGATGGATGTGAGAGATAGATAGATAGTAGATAGATAGATATGAGTTAGATAGATAGATAGATAGATAGATAGATAGATAGATATGAGATAGATAGATAGATAGATATGAGATAGATAGATAGATATGGGATATAGAATGGGATGAGATAGATATGGGATAGAGAGATAGATAGATAGATAGAAAGATAAATAAATAGATAGATAGGAGATAGATAGATAGATAGATAGATAGATAGATAGATAGATGTAAATATATACAAACTACTCACAAAAGTCCAGGATATTTGGCTTTTGGTTGAAATTTCAGGATGAACATAAAGAGCGACATGTCCAAAAAGAGCCGCCCCCTCGCCAGTTTTAAGGCTCATTATATGAGTGTACAGAGCATCTGAATGAATGAAACTGTCAAAACTCTGGTGTTTGGTACCTTGCATAGTATAATTGATGCGTCTAATCTAGGTGCATAGCATATCATTGCTAGCATAGTTGAAGCGCTTACTTTAGGGTCATTCAAATGTGTCGTGCCTGGCGTGAAATGCGCCTAGTTTTGGTTTACTAGAGTTCGTTTATATAGAGAATATGGCGACAACAGTTTTTTTGGTGCAAAATACACTAAAACAATGGCGCGTTCGTATTGGGACATGTCGTCCAAAATAATCTGGCATTTTTTGTTAAATGCACTAAATGAGCCGCTCTCTTCCCTTTACAGGACTTTTTGCACAACCTTCTGATCTCTAAAAAGGAGCCTGATGGAAACATTCCCAACAGGTGTTTAGTCCCTGAATCACCCAATATATTGAGGGGATGAATGTGAATTGAGATTTAAACCGTCCTCCTCATCCTGCTGTTCACATTGTGACATCATGAGACCAAGACAACACCTTACAATTGATCAACAGTCCCTTGTCATTGGGAGACCTCAAGCAGGATGCTCTCAGATGGAAGTGGCCACTGAGCTTAGAGTGTTATAAGCAGGTTGTATCAGAGATGCAGAGAGACTGGAAGAGTAACAGAAAGGCAAGAAGTGAAACCCCCCCACTGAAATTACCCCCCAAAAGGACGTCCTTTGCTCCGTCACACACTGATGAGTGCTTCATTGTAACCAATGCCCTGCAGAGCCGGATGATGAACGCCAGACAACTCCAGGCACATTTAAGGCAGGTGAGAGGCGTCAAGTGTCACGTCAGACCACTCGACCGGTACCTGACCTGGCTGATACATAGCGCTCGCCCTGACCGGTACCTGACCTGGCTGATACATAGCGCTCGCCCTGAACAGGATACCTGACCTGTCCTGATACATACACTCGCCTGACTGTTCCATTACCTGGCCCGATACATAGCTCTCGCCCTGACTGGTACCTTTCCCAGCTGATACATAGCGCTCGCCCTGACCGGTACCTGACCTGGCTGATACATAGCACTCACCCTGACTGGTATCTTACCTGGCTGATACATAGCACTCGCCCCATACCGTTACCTGACCTGGCTGATACATAGGGACGCTCGTCCTGACCGGTACCTGACCGTTACCTGACCTGGCTGATACATAGCACTCGCCCTGACCGTTACCTGACCTGGCTTATACATAGTGCTCGCCCTGACCGGTACCTGACCTGGCTGATACATAGCACTCACCCTTACCGGTACCTGACCTGGCTGATACATAGCGCTCGCCCTGACCGGTACCTGACCTGGCTGAGGCACAGCGCTCGCCCTGACCGGTACCTGACCTGGCTGATACATAGCACTCGCCCTGACCGTTACCTGACCTGGCTGATACATAGCGCTCGCCCTGACCAGTACCTGACCTGGCTGAGGCACAGCGCTCGCCCTGACCGGTACCTGACCTGGCTGATACATAGCAATCGCCCTACCGTTACCTGACCTGCTGATACATACGCTCGGCCCTGACCTTTAACCTGACACTGGCTGAGGCACAGCGCTCGCCCTGACCGGTACCTGACCTGGCTGATACATAGCGCTCGCCCTGACTGGTACCTGATCTGGCTAATACATAGTGCTCGCCCTGACCGGTACCTGACCTGGCTGATACATAGCACTCACCCTTACCGGTACCTTACCTGACTGATGCAGAGCACTCGCCCTTACAGGTACCTAACCTGGGTGATACATAGCGCTCGCCCTGACTGGTACCTGACCTGGCTGATGTATATTGCTCTCCCCGACGTCTCCAGCATTGTTGGCAGCCATAATTTCTGCTCAGAATGAATCGACTTTCATCACTGAACAGCTCTGAGGTGCATTGATCTCTCGTTCAGCGAAGATGCTCCCTGGACCATGCAGGTCAATAATGTCTGTGCCTTGTGCTGTGGTCAGGTCTGAATTTTCAACCAAAAGCCAAATATCCCTAACTTGTGTATATATAAATCATGTATGTATCATACTTTCTAATACTCCCGATATATCTAAAATAAACATCTTGAAAAAAGAAATTCTCAAGTGGCTTGCCTGAGTCTTCATTCTTTTCCATGTGATGTTTTCTGTAGTAATTTGTGCATTTCCTCTGTTGTGTGTGGCCTCCCTTCTCTGTAGCTGAGCAGCAGCATTTTCTGCTTAAAACCCATTTCCTTTTGACCTGTAAAACACTGAATTGCTCAGACATAGAGGGTAATAAAGCGTCCCTGCCTTCTCTCAGGAGAGTCCGGCTGTCAATGCAGCTGCATAATTTCTATGCAGCTCCACATTTTAGAAAGAGTTTCAGAAACAGGCTCTTAGCCGAAACGCGTTAGTCATTTGCTTTTCTCTCTCATATGCATATCAGTCCATTTTAAATGACCCAACATCAAAGTACAAGTCTCTGTGTCCTCAGAATCACTCCGTTACATGACATGACACACACACATATTTTGCTTGTCAATCCTCGTAGAGTCACTTGTGGGACAACAGCGCCACCGCTGTCTATAGTTTGTATATGGTATTTCAGTTCAATTCTACTGCAATAAAAGGGCCTAAGCTGCAATACCGTACACAACCTCTGGACAAGTGTGGCGCTGTTTTCTAAAGAAGTCAGTTACATTTTTCTAAACTGTAGACCCGTGTCACTGACCCTTTACAGCAGCGCTGCTTACTGTCCTGGGAAAAGGAGAAATCATTGAACAGGTTATTTACAGTGAAATGGTGAAGGGGGGGCGTGGGGTGGGAGGGGAGGAGGGTATGGGTGGGAAAAAAGGGGAGTGGACATGGATGCGGTAGGAGAGGAGAGAGTTGGGGTGGGGGTTGAGGTTGAGCATGGTAGCGAGGGAAGAATACCAGGGTAAGTTAGTGGATGTATGGGGTACTGCTATAGACGAGGCGCCCGGGGGTTTTAAATTGACAACTTCGCACGGGGGACAGAAAACATGCCGTCCAGTATTCTGTGGCACTGGACAGAATAAAAAAAGTTATGACTGCTGACATGCCGTTCCCTAAATCCGTATTTGGGTAGGTTTTTTTTTTTTTTTTTTTTTTGTTTTTTTTTTTTTTTTTTTTTTTTTTTTTTTTTACGTACTGAACAATGGACCCCAAAACGTATTTAACAATGTTCCAGGGTGACTACATTGGTTTCAATGTAAAATATTTACATGCCTACCTACTGTATCATAACTGGCACTATATACCTGCATGACTATCATAACTGGCCCTATTTATCTGCTCACCTATCATAACTGGCCCTATATACCGGACTATCTTTCATAACTGGCCCTATATACCTGTCTACCTCACATAACTGGCCCTATACACCTACATACCTAACTGGCCCTATGTACCTGCCTACCTGCTGGAACTTGCCCTATATACCTGCCTACCTATCATAACTGGACCTATATACTTGCCTACCTATCATAACTGGCCCTATATACCTGCCTACCTATCGTAACTGGACCTATATACCTGCCTGCCTATCCTAACTGGCCCTATATACCTGCCTACCTATCATAACTGGACCTATACATGTGCCTATCTGCTGTAATTGATCCTATATACCTGCCTGCCTATCATAACTGGCCCTAAATACCTGCCAACCTATAATAACTGACCCAGTGTGGACTTTGGGGGGGTCCTGGGCCCCACAGGGAGTTGAATCTCGGGGGCCCACCCTACTGTACATAAAATATAACCGCCTCTTCTGACATAAATTGCCTCATTTTTACCACAAAGATACAGTGTGCAAAACAGAACTGTAATTTGTGTAGAACCAAAAGCAAGAGAGTCACACCGCTGTCAGTCCTTAACATATCAATTCACACACACACGATAAGGCAAAGTAGCTCCATCCATATCCCCTCCACCGCACATACAATATCCCCCTCCCCCCACCTACAATATCCCCCCTCCCCCCCAAAACATTATCCCCTCCACCCACATACAATCTCCCCCTCACCACATACAAATATCACGGGTCGGTGGGGGCCGCGAGCACAGGTTAGCAGGGATGAGGTGGGAGCGGGCGGGGGGGGGGCCAAGCCACCCACATAACAGATAACCCCCGCCGCTCCCCTCTTACGAATAGCCCGCCTCCCAGCCAAAACACAATATCCCCCTCCACCCACAGACCATATCCCCCTCCACCCACACATCACAATATAACCCGCCCCCTCTATATACATCGCTTGCCCCCTCCAATCCTAAGCATACATTAGCCACCATCAATCCCTAGATCTCATCTTTATTACGCTATCTCCACGGCACTAGGAGGGATGAAGGCACTATCGGGGCGGGCCAGCGTCGCGGGGTTGCACCGAGACGGGGGGGGGGGGGGGAGTGAGCGAGAGGTGGGAGGGGGCAACCTCCCCCCACATTCATATCCACCCTCCACCCACACACAATATCCCCCTCTCCACATTCACTATCCCCCCTCACCCACATACAATATCCCCCTCCACCCACATACAATATCCCCCTCCACCCACAGACACTATCCCCCTCCACCCACATACAATATCCCCCTCCTCCCACATACAATATCCCCTCCACCCACATACAATATCCCCCTCCACCCACATACAATATCCCCCCCTCCTCCCCACATAAATATCCCCTCCACCCACATACTATACCCCCTACACCAACATACAATATCCCCCTCCACCCACATACAATATCCCCCTCCACCCACATACACTATCCCCTCCACCCCACATACACTAGCCCCCTCCACCCACATACAATATCCATCCCCCTCCACCCACATACAATATCCCCCTCCACCCCCACATACAATATCCCCCTCTACCCCTTACAATATCCCCCTGCTATCCCCCTCCACCCACATACAATATCCCCTCCACCACATACCATATCCCCCTCCACTCCACACAACAATATCCCCCTACCACCCGAGCGAGAGCGCGCCGCGAGCGAGCGACACACACCACCACATACAATCTTCACTCTCCATCGTTTCCCTTGGTCACCGACACACTCTTCCACCTATCTAAAATAAACACCAGCAAGAAAGTAAAAGAGTGTAACTCCTACACAGGGTCATGTGTTCCAACACACATCTTACGAATCGGTGGACACATGTACGCTGGCTACCACTCAGTACTAAGGTCAAATAACCTAGCAACACTGCCATATCAGATGACCACATTATAGTGTCCAGACACCAGCTCAGGTATAACCTACAACATCCGCCATATAGAAGACCACATAGAGTCAGACGCCAGCTCAGTATAACCTGCACTCACCACCATCTAGACAACCACAACACACAGGTCAGATACATGCTTGATGTGAGCGCAAGTATAACCTACACCACAAACATATCTCTGACACACACACACACAGTCAGACACTCACTCAGGTATAACCTACAACACCTGCCATATAGGACCTACACAATAGAGGTCAGCACACCACTCAGGTATAACTCTAAAACACCACCATATAGTAGGGGGGGGGGGGGGGGGGGATGACAGGGTCGTTTGGGGGCTGACACGCAGCTCAGGGTAGTGACCGAGGGCAGGCCTCAAGCCATATAATGGTAACACATTGGGGAATCACCGAGCGCAGTGTATATGTGTCATATGGGGGGGGGGTGAGAGGCATTTTGGGTGGTATACTATGTGGGTGGTGGGCTACACATATGAGAGGGTAGTTTCGTGGGGGGGCAAAAAAGGCAGTGGTTTGGTTAAAAATTGGAGGGCTGGAAGAAAGCTCGGTGGTGTACCGACTTAGTAGCGCGCAAGTGAGTAGGTGTGTCCGGCTTTTTTAGGGATTTTAATATGAGTTTGGTGAGTGATTGATAAATAGGAGTGTGTGTGGTGGTGTGAGAGGGTAATTTTGGGATATGTGGGTATATGAATGAGTGGGTGGTGGGTAGAGTGATGTATAAAATGTGTTTAATATTTGATTATAATGGATGATATGATATGGTATGGTTGTATATTATGTAATTGTTTTGTTTTGTTAAAAGTTTGATTAGATAATTAAAGGAGTTGAGGAAATATGAGAGGTTGAGAGGTGGAGAGGAATGAGGAATATGATAATGGTATAGGGAAAAATATAGATTAAATGATTTGAATATTTGTGATGTTAGAAGATTGGGTAATAAATAGAGTTTAATTTCAATCCTAAGGTTAAAAAGGAAATGGTGGAACGGGTAATTAAATAAATTAAGGAATTTTCATAAAGGATTGGAGGGTGGCGAGAGGACCAACCCCCCAGGAGATAATGCTACAACTATGGGCTGCTTGCCCTCTCAATTATATTAACAGGTAGACAGGCAGTTTTAGGGGATCTCATTTAGGTAATATACAGCATTAGGGAACCCCCTTTAGGTAAAAAAAGTATACAGGCAGTTATGTGTCTCCATTAGGTAGTACACAGGCAGTTAGGGGCCCCCTTTAGCTAGTGACCCAGTAAGTCAGGGCCCCTTTATTTGTAGAGTCAGGCCCCACTTAGGTAGTCAGGGCCCCTTTAGATAGTCAGGGCCCCCTTTAGACAGTCAGGGCCCCCTGTAGGTCGTCAGGGCCCCCTGTAGATAGTCAGCGTCCCCTGTAGGTAGTCAGGGCCCCCTTTAGACAGTCAGGGCCCCCTTTAGACAGTCAGGGCCCCCTTTAGACAGTCAGGGCTTCATTTAGGTAGTCAGGGCCCCCTGTAGGTTAGTTAGGGCCCCCTGTAGGTAGTTAGGGCTCCCTGTAGGTAGTCAGGGCCCCCTGTAGGTAGTTAGGGCTCCCTGTAGGTAGTGCAGGGCCCCCTTTAGGTTAGTCACAGGCTCCCTTTCATTAGCCAGAGCCCCCTTTCATTAGACCTTGGCCCCCTTTCATTAGCCAGGCCCCACTTTTATTAGCCAGGGCCCCCTTCTCACATAGCCAGGGCCCTCCCTTTTATTGTCAGCCAATGTAGGCCCCCTACACCACATAGCCAGGTGCCCCCCTTTTATTAGCAGGTCCCCCCTTTCAATAGACAGGCCCCCTTTCACTAGCCAGGGCCCCCCCTTTTGATAGCCAAGGGCCCCCTTCCACTAGCCAGGCCCCCCTTTTAATAGCCAGGTGCCCCCCTGTTTATTAGCCAGGCCCCCTTTGAGGTAGCCAGGGCAGCCTATCTAGTTAGCCAGGTGTCCCCATTTAATTGGCCAGGGCCCCCCATTCACTACAGCCAGGGCCCCCCTTTTATTAGCCAGGGCCCCCTTCACTAGCCAGGGCCCCCCTTGTTACTTAGCCAGGGCCCCCTTTCACTACAGGGCCCCCCATTGTATGTAGCCATGGCCCCCTTTCACTATGCCATGGCCCCCCTTTTATTAGCCAGGGCCCCCCCATTATTAGCCAGGCCCCCCTTTTAGTAGCCATACCCCCCTTTGAGGAAGCAGGGCAGCCCTTTTATCATAGCCAGTTTCCCCTTTATTAGCAGGGCCCCACTTTTCCTAGCGAGGTCCCCCCTTTTATTAGCCAGGGGCCCCCTTTCAACTAGCCAGGCCCCCTTTAGTTATTAAGCCAGGGCCCCCTTTCACAGCCATGGCCCCCTGTTATTAGCCCAGGCCCCCGTTCGACGGAGCCAGGAACCCCTTTTTTTATTACCAGTGCCCCTTTCCACTACCCAGGCCCCCATTTTATATCGCCAGGTCCTCCCTTTCACACACACAGGCCCCCCTTTTATTAGCCATGGCCCCCCTTTTATTATCCAGGGCCCCCTTTAGTAGCCAGGACCACCTTGACGTAGCCAGGACACACACACACATTATGGATCACTCATGACACACCCTTTTCATACAACGCCATGGATCCCGTTCTACAGTTACACAACAAACACCACACATAACCTCGACACCTCTCCGGGCTCCCGGCCGCTCTATCTGCCGCCGGCTCCTTCCGTCCTGCATAGGTTGTCGCAGTGTATGTGACTCACCGCGCGCCGCCTACGTTCCTACCTATTAGGGCCGGCGCCCGGCAGGCTGAAGGCCTATGCATTCAGCCTGCCAGGGAGATCAGCGGAGGCAGCGCTATGGCGCTGTGCTCCGCTGACACCGCGCACCCCCGGGAGTGGGGGACATTACCTCCCCCTCCCGGGCCCGGCTCTGAGCGCTCGGGACTCAGGCCCGAGGGGATCAGTGACTGAATGCGTGGCCGGGCCCGGGGAGCAGTGGCACTGCCTCCGGGCCCCCAGCGGCTCGCGGGGGCGCACCGGGGGATTCCCGATCCCCGGCGGGCCCAGTCCCCAGCCGAATTGACCCTATATACCTGTCTCCCTAAACATAACCCACCCTATAATACCTAACATAACTGCCCTATTCCTCTCCTATATATGGCCTATATACGCACCTATCTAACTGGGCCCTATAACTGCCTAGCGCTGGGAATGCCATAACCCGCCTATCAAACTGGTACTACTGACCGGGCTGGTCTGCTGCCTATCCCAACTTCCCTATATACCTCCACCTACATAAAGGACCTATATACCTGCATAACTGCCCAAAAACCTGCCTACCTATCATAACTGGCCCTATCTACCTGTCTACCTGCTGGAACTGGCCCTATATACCTACCTACCTATCATAACTGGACCTATATACCTGCCTGTCTATCCTAACTGGCCTTATCTACCTACCTGCTGGAACTGGCCCTATATACCTGCCATAACTGGCCCTATCTACACTTCAGCCCACAAAAAAATGCCCCTCACTCAAGTCTGTAGGTGAAAGGACAAAAAAGTTATTGGTCGGAGAAAATGGCGCCGCGGCGCAAAAGTCATAAATTTCAAAAAGTTAAGGCACCAAAACATAACGGAAACCCTACATGATTGGTAGCGGCAGATGCGGATCAACCTGTAGAATACAGATAATACATTATATTTACTGAAGATTGAATGCCATAAAAACAAAACCCCCGCAAACATGGCGCAAGTAAGTTTTTTTCACATTTTGCCCCACTTAGAATTTTTTTCCGGTTTCCCAGTATAGTCTATAGTGCAGTGAATGACACCATTAGAAAGTCCATCTTGTCCCGCAACATAAAAGCCCTCATGTGTCTATGTAGGTGGAAAAATTCAAAAGTTATGGCTCTGGGAAGACGAGGAGAGAAAACCGAACGTGAAAGGGTTAAGTCAGATTATACCGCACAGTAATGACTCTGAATTCTCTATATATACACACATCAGGTCGCTCTTATAGTTACAATGTTTTACAATGTATACAATGTTTTGGCTGCTGCATACAGCTCTTATAGTCAAGTCCATGAGGCGTCCAGACTAAGGATCCGGACTACCTTAAGTTTATTGACTGGTTCCTACCTGGGGCTTAAAGGGGATTTGCCAGGACGCCAGTTACTTACCTCTTATCAGTACGGGAGTAGAATATAAACAAATCATGCTGAGTTATGAGGGCTGCAGGGGAGAGAGTGAGGGGGTGAGCAGAGAGGGAGGAATAAGGGAGCATCTCAAAACTTAACTCAAATAATAACTTTACAACAGTGGATTCTCAATACAGCAAGACACAGGCTCATACACTGCACTTTCTTCCCTGTCCCTTAAAAGCTCATTCATTTTCCCTGTCATCAGATAAGAAGTGTTTCACGCAAGCTGGTGTCTAGTGGAGGATTTCAGGAAACTAAGGGGGACTGAGCAATGCTGTAGCTCTCAGAGTCTTCACTTTTTGCAATCACCTATATTTAGAAAAGTGATTAAATATCCATTTTGGAGGATCCCACGTCAACATTACATGGTGGCAAAACCCCTTTAAATAGTTAAATTAAAATTTTTTTTAAAAAAATCGGAAGGAGGACAAGCAAGAAGCTAGGATAATCATCTTGATGTCATTACAAGCAATGACCTGAAGGTGCCAGTATACTCCAGCACACGCCGCACATGCTGGAGGGCCGGGCTGGGGAGCGTATCCCTTAGGCCGGGTTCACACTGCAGGCTTTGGTCAGTAGTTTACATCAGTATTTGAAAGCCAACAATGGGAACAGATAGAAAAGGTCTAAGGGAGAGATTTGCAGCTCTCCTATATTTCGGCTCCACCGCTGGGTTTGGCTTGTAAATACTGATGCAAATACTGCAAGAAAGAAATGACATAATAATAATAATAATCATCTTTATTTATACAGCGCCAACATATTCCGCAGCACTTTACAATATATAATGACCTGCAATTCTTGGATCGCATCTGCAAGACGGACCCGACAGGCGCAGGGCAAACACGCAGCGGAGATCTCCCATGTGAACGCCGCTGCATGTCTGTCATTGCCGGCAGTGATAAACTCACTGCTCATTGTTAGGCGCGTCTCTGGGTCCGTCCTGATGGAAAAGCTTATGTTCATACGGAGGCAAGACGCTGTGTGAACAAACCCTTAAAACTGCATAGAAAAAGCTTAAAAAAAACAGCTTTTTTTTTTTTTTTTGCATACACATAACCATAAAGAACTAAGGGTGACATGTATGTAGAGGGCTGCGCCAGTATTCTGCTGCGCTTTCAGCCCAAAAATCCTGTTCTCTAGATGTATGAGCAGGCGCACTCTATAATTAGGCGCATTTTGCGGCTCCCATAGAACTTGTAAATGCACCCAAGATGTGGAGGCGTCGCACCACAACCGTATGATTCTACACATTTATGACTGGAGGACGGCGAAACTAGGCGCATTACTGCTGGAACAGGTAGACCAAGGTACAAGGGGTTCACCTGAGCCTGAGTTGTCATAATGGAACTAGAAAGCGCCAAATCTATGACCCGCGGTAGAACAGATCCAGACATTCTGGCACATTCTACACTGCTCTAAAGCAATTTAGAACTGGCCTTTATGCGCCTAGATCATACATGTCTCCCTATGCGCCTAGATCATACATGTCTCCCTATGCGCCTAGATCATACATGTCGCCCTATGCGCCTAGATCATACATGTCCCCCCTATGACCTAGATCAACATGTCGCCCTTTGCCTAGATCATACAGGTTTGCCCTATGCCCTAGTTTATACATGTCACCCTATGGTCCTTAGATCATACATGTCCCCTATGGCCTAGATCATACATGTCTCCCTATGCGCTAGATCATACATGTCCCCTAGGGCCTAGATCATACATGTCGCCCTATGCGCCTAAAATCATCATGTCCCCTATGCTCCAGATCATACATGTCGCCCTATGCGCCTAGACCCATACATGTCCCCTAATGCGCCAGATCATACATGTCGCCTATGGCTAGTTCATACATGTGCCCTATGCCCAAGATCATACATGTCCCCTAGGGCCTATATATACATGTCCCCTATGCGCCTAAAATCATACATGTCGCCCTATCCCTAGATCATACATTCCCCTATGTTCCCTAGTCATACAGGTTGCCATGACCTAGATCATACATGTCCCTATGACCTAGATCATACATGTCGCCCTATGCCCTAGATCATACATGCCCCCTATGCGCCTAGATCATACATGCCCACCCTATGCCCTAGATCTTTCATGTCACCCCTATGCCCCTAGATCATTCATGTCACCCTATGCGCCTAGATCATACATGTGGCCCTATGCGCCTAGATCATACATGTCACTCTATGCTCCTAGATCTTTCATGTCTCCCTATGCGCCTAGATCATACATGTCACCCTATGCACCTAGATCATTCATGTCACCCTATGCGTCTAGATCATACATGTCGCCCTATGCGCCTAGATCATACATGTGGCCCTATGCGCCTAGATCATACATGTCTCCCTATGCACCTAGATCATTCATGTCACTCTATGCACCTAGATCATACATGTCGATCTATGCGCCTAGATCATACATGTCACTCTATGCTCCTAGATCAAACATGTCGCCCTATGCGCCTAGATTATACATGTCGCCCTATGAGCCTAAAATCATACATGCGCCCTATGCGCCTAGATCATACATGTCTCCCTATGTGCCTAGATAATACATGTCACCCTATGCGCCTAGATCATACATGTCTCCCTATGCGCCTAGATCATACATGTCGCCTTTTGCGCCTAGATCATACATGTCACCCTATGCTCCTAGATCAAACATGTCGCTTTATGCTCCTAGATCATACATGTCTCCCTATGCGCCTAGATCATACATGTCTCCCTATGCGCCTAGATCATACATGTCTCCCTATGCGCCTAGATCATACATGTCTCCCTATGCGCCTAGATCATACATGTCGCCCTATGCGCCTAGATCATACATGTGGCCCTATGCGCCTAGATCATACATGTCAACCTATGCACCTAGATCATACATGTCACCATATGCTCCTAGATCATACATGTCGCCCTATGCGCCTAGATCATACATGTCACCCTATGCGCCTAGATCATACATGTCGCCCTATGCGCCTAGATCATACATGTCGCCCTATGAGCCTAGATCATACATGTCGCCTTATGCGCCTATATCATACATGTCACCCTATGCTCCTAGATCATACATGTCGCCCTATGCGCCTAGATCATACATGTCACCCTATGCGTCTAGATCATACATGTCGCCCTATGCGCCTAGATCATACATGTCGCCCTATGCGCCTAGATCATACATGTCGCCCTATGCGCCTAGATCATACATGTCACCCTATGCGTCTAGATCATACATGTCTCCCTATGCGCCTATATCATTCATGTCTCCCTATGCGCCTAGATCTTACATGTCGCTCTTTGCGCCTAGATCATACATGTCGCCCTTTGCGCCTAGATCATTCATGTCACCCTATGCGTCTAGATCATACATGTCACCCTATGCGCCTAGATCATACATGTATCCCTATGCGCCTAGATCATACACGTCGCCCTGTGCGCCTAGATCATTCATGTCACCCTATGCGTCTAGATCATACATGTCGCCCTATGTGCCTAGATCATACAGGTTGTCCTATGTGCCTAGATCATACATGTCTCCCTATGCGCCTAGATCATACCTGTCGCCCTTTGCGCCTAGATCATACATGTCTCCCTATGCGCCTAGATCATACAGGTTGTCCTATGTGCCTAGATCATACATGTCACCCTATGTGCCTAGATCATACATGTCGCCCTATGCGCCTAGATCATACATGTCGCCCTATGTGCCTAGATCATACAGGTTCACCTATGAGCCTAGATCATACATGTAGCCCTATGCACCTAGATCATACATGTCTCCCTATGCGACTAGATCATACATGTCGCCCTATGCGCCTAGATCATACATGTCCCCCTATGTGCCTAGATCATACATGTCACCCTATGTGCCTAAATCAAACATGTCGCCCTATGTGTCTAGATCATACAGGTTGTCCTATGCGCCTAGATCATACATGTCACCTCTATGCGCCTAGATCATACATGTCACCTCTATGCGCCTAGATCATACATGTCGCCCTATGCGCCTAGATCATACATGTCACCTCTATGCGCCTAGATCATACATGTCGCCCTATGCGCCTAGATCATACATGTCACCCTATGTGCCTAGATCATACATGTCGCCCTATGCGCCTAGATCATACATGTCGCCCTATGCGCCTAGATCATACATGTCGCCCTATGCGCCTAGATCATACATGTCGCCCTATGCGCCTAGATCATACATGTCGCCCTATGCGCCTAGATCATACATGTCGCCCTATGCGCCTAGATCATACATGTCACCCTATGTGCCTAGATCATACATGTCACCCTATGTGCCTAAATCAAACATGTCGCCCTATGTGTCTAGATCATACAGGTTGTCCTATGCGCCTAGATCATACATGTCACCCTATGCGCCTAGATCATACATGTCACCCTATGCGCCTAGATCATACATGTCGCTCTATGTGCCTAGATCATACATGTCACCCTATGCGTCCAGATCATACATTTCGCCCTATGCGCCTAGATCATACATGTCGCCCTATGCGTCTAGATCATACATGTCGCCCTATGTGCCTAGATCATACAGGTTGTCCTATGTGCCTTGTTAGGAATCATCCTCTTGTTTCTATCCTCCATCTTGTATCTGCCTTCCATTTTGTGTATTCGCTTATATAAAGGCATATTAGCCTAAATATTAGAAGTGTTAAAGTGAGAAGATATCTCCTATTATACTTGGAATGTGCAGACTTTACAAATTCTCTCTTATCTATATGGGGGCAACCAGAGAAACAAAGAAAGAAAAATGTCCAGTGTTTCTTATCTCATGTGAGCCCCTTAAGTAAAGACATAAATGTCTAATAAATATCTCATGTGGGCGCCTTCAGACAATTGTCTCGGTTTATGAAAGAAGTAGTATGTTTGTTATCTAGTCTACTAGTTTTAAGATAAGACTAATTGGTATACATTCACAAATTTATGTTTTCTATACATTGTATGGACACTAATTGAAAAACTACTAATTTATGATTCTTTGGCAAGAAGCCAGATAAAAGGTTTTATAACTCAATGCATTGGGAAATAACTGGGCAGAACTCATTTCAGACATTTACCTGGGTGTAATGTATGATTGTTGTTACATTAGGCCCTGAATATACACACATTCGGGGCTCATACAACATTACAATAAGGATACCATTGAATTTCCCTATCAAAACCTGGCGCTACTATTCGTGGCTCGAGGGAAGGTAGATGACTTGTGAACACCCGGACCCAGAGCTGGACTACGGGAGCTGTGGAACCACAGATCTACAACAAGTCAGCGCTGGGTCAGGTGTTGAGCCTTTATCTTACCCAAAACTGATCTGTGCTTCTAGTGCTTTTGTTTTCCGGTCCGAGTTGTTAAGTAAGATTTTGTCTCCTTTATTGAAACTTGAGCTTTTTGCAAGAACCTGATAAGAATGGTATGTTGTATGAGTGTGCTGTTGCTATGTTGCTAAGTGGATTTTTGGGCTTGTAGTTAGTTTTTAACCTTTGGTGTTTCCTGTATATTGTGTTTCTCCCATTTGGATTTTGTGGAAATTGGACTAGTCATATAAACCAGGGAAGTAGAGAACCCTGGAACCCCCTCAATGATCTTTAAAAAGTTTCTTTCTTGATTAGACACGTGTTTTTTAGAGGCATTTGATGGAAGTCTTTAGGAATAGAGAGAAACAAGTAATATGAACAGAAGGAAGGGGGGGGAAGGTTTAAGCTTACGGCTCCTGCTAACGAGCGTATTTTACTGCAGGACAGGTATTTGAATTTTTTTTTTTATGGGAAACAAAGGAGAAGGAAAACAGGCCATTTGGTTTACAGGCCAGGAGATAGTAAAGATAGGGCAGGAAAGACGCTGTTGCATACTGGGTTGTAGTAAATTGTTACAAAAGCAAGATGTGGTAAATCTGGATTGCTGGATAGTAATATGGGAAGGACTTTGCTCCCAATTATGGGGCTGGGTTAAAGATCACATGCTTAGTGACATGTTTGGATACGTTGGAGTGTGGGTAAGTAAAGAGATTGAAAGAGAGGGTTACAGAATTAAGAACTTAAAGGGGTTATGTTATTATTGCTCTCCTGAAAAAAATCCATCCTCCCTATCGCAGGGAATAGTTTATCGTCTGCTCAAAGTAACCCTGGAGTCTGGGACTTGTTACATAGACCAAAGATGTGGCGGCAAAATCCTGATTGGGCGAGGGATTGTTTTTAATTGTGGAGCTCCCCGTCCCAGTTCACAAAGCAGGAGATATTTTCCTGTAATTACCAAAAATCTGTGGTTTTTTTTTTGTATTTCCTGGGGTAGATGCTCCACATGCCCACTCGTGTGGAAGGGACAAGTGTGAGTGCTTCACAAGCAGATTAATTAGTACACCCCCCCTTATCGCTCTGTAATCAGAAAGGCAGGGTACAACCAGATCTTACGGCTGATTATATGCCTGGTCCCCCTCTGAGCATACAAGTCTTATCTCACAATTGGCAGGACCTGTCACAGACCAATGGCTTTTTACCGCCATATGGGGCAGATTAAGTCACTTATAATGCGCCTGTGTGATCTGGCCCCCCTCTATAGCACTATGTAGCTGGGGAAGCTATGGGTAAAAGTGATAATGGATGCAGTTAAGAACAAATTGAACATGAACTGACACTGCAGGCAGAGCAGAAAAACTGTGCACATGGTAGGGATCTCTGCACAGGGACTCTGAGATGGGCTAAGGAGAAAACTGATGGAGGACATCCATGCCCCTCTCTGATTTGACCCAGGAAAAGGGTTAGTCTGTTGATCAGTTTTATGCTAGGCTGCAGCCAAAGGGTGTGGACTGATTTGGGTATAATGACAGGGGGAATGAATTGCTGATACTCTTATGGTTACAGCTTTTGTGTTGACGGGACTTAAAAATAAAAAAACCCCCCAGACCCTGCAGTCTAGACTGAAAGCCTGCAAGCCAGGAGTGGCGGCATAGTGATTCCCTGCATGTTACAAGCTGCCAAAGGCCTTGAGTTAGTTCTCAGGTCTGAAAAGGAAAAGAAAGTGTTGCTTGCCTCCATTAAGCAAAGACTTGGTCAGGATTATTATATAACAGAGGAGGGGGCAACCAAAAAACCAATTTCAATGTCATTTTTTGCAAAAAAACACGGGCTTCTTAAAGGAAATTGCAGGTTCTTTTCTGGCATGCAATCCCACTGCTAGTCCAATGGTCAGTGCCGACGCTCTCCAATGAGGGCTGGCAACACTGTACCAGTCCTCCCACTGTAAAAGCTTCAGAAGAAGGTGTGGCCAATATACATGAATAGGGGAGATGATGGGATAAAAGAAACTCCTTTCCCTTGTGGATCCAAGGGGCAAGCCATATCAGTTCATTCTGGGATGCCACATACCGTTGATTTGCGAATGAGGAAAATCACAACCTGGTAGGACTAGGGGGAAAAAGAATAACTTTACATGAAACAGCACCGCTTAATTTGAAGTTTCAAAGGGAACAAAATGTTGCACTAAATGCTTGTCCCAGTGATGATATACCACTTTCTCTTGTTGGTACTGATGTGTTACAAATGCTTGGTGCAGTATTAAATTTGAAACCTAGCGGTGAAGTAAAAAGGTAGATACATCAGCTACTACCACTGATAATTTTTGCATGCCAGGAATTGCTTTGGTTGTCTGAACCACCTTTCTGTTTTGTGTTAACAGAGGAGGGATCACATCCTACTTTCCCAGGTACTGATAAGCTGTGGGCGGTTCAAAAACAGATATGGTAGGCTGCAAGTAGCTCTCCGAATGGTACATTTTAAAACCAGGTTGTACTCCGCCTAGGATCAGGACAATTATCTCATCAGTATTACCTCAAGAGGAATGCTAGTTAGGTCAGCAAATTGATGGAGTTATTGAAACTCAAGCCATAAAGAAACAACATCCCCAGATAATAACTCCATTGTTTCCAATCAAGAAGAAAAACGCCAAAAGGCACCCTGTTACCTATCGTTTGGTTCATCGATTTAAGGGAATTCAATAATGGTCACTTGTATTGGAAAACCCCTTAGTCGCCAATCAAACAACAATTTTGGCGCCAGGTGCCTCTACAGCTGTCCTAACTTTAGTATTATTGATTTGGGCTAATGCCTATTTCCTGTGTTCATTGCACCCTGGTCTGCCAAATATTTGTTTGCATTCACATTCAAAATAATAGGCAGTTTCAAATGGACAGTTTTGCCACAAGGGGGCACAATCTACCCTAGCAGTACACACAAGCATTTGCAGTCAGTACTGCAATCTGGGATCATACCAATAGGTGTTCATAATTCTGCAGTTTTTGTCGATGATTTATTGCTATGTGCAGGACTAACTTTGCCAATCTGCACAAACAGCTACATTCAGTCTGCGTACATTTCTAGGGACAGTGGCTGCAAGGCCTCGCGTGAGAAATTGCAATTTGCCAAAACAAAGGTTGTGTTCTTGGGTCACTGTCTGTCAACAGGTGCAAGAAACTCATTTGACTGAGGAAAGGAAAACTGCTATACAAGCTTTGCCTGTTCCAAACACACTAACAGAAATTGAGAAACTTCATTGGCCTAGGCTCATACTGTAGGCCTTGGCTTAGGTCTGCCTCCATTTTTATGAACGTTGTTGCCTCTGTCTTTCTATGTTCTTTTTCTCTTTCCCACCAGGATATGACACTTCCACTCTTTGAAGGTTGCCATCCTTCTCTTCAAGCCCTTTGGAACCACCTAAACTATTCTTTGCCTTTTCTCTCTATCTGCACTGAGACTTGGTCTGCAACAGGTGTTCTCACACAAACAACACGGTGGAAGGCCAGACTTTGGGATTTCTACTCCATTCGTCTGGGACAACTGTAGCACGAGGTGCCCACCTCTTGGTGTTCTGGGCCGTAGTGCAGTGGCAGGCACTTGTAGAAAAATCCTCAGGAAATTCACCTTTGACATATCACTTGACTGTCCTCACACCTCATGACATTCAAGGCATATGACACAGGTACAGACAAAACACCTCTCCCTTGCCAGACACAATTAAGATGCAATGTGCCCTATTGATGCACACAAACATCACATTCCACGGTTGCACTACATTGATCCAGGCTACTTAATGCCAATAGATTATATGGATTCAAATGGGGGTGGGCGGGAAGAAAGTTCATTTGTAAAAATCCATAAGTGACACAGGAATTGCTTGATGCCACAAATATGATCATGCTTGTATATCTCTAATGCAACAAGGAAAACAGCTTGGATTTGGAAAATGTTGATGAAACACCTTTGGCTAATCTGATTTTGATGTTATTTGTAGATGGTCCAGATTACAAGGGATGATGGACGGTTCAATACTGGTTATTCTGGTGGTCACAACCAAATACATGACACATTCTTGGATGAAGCGCTTCCACCTCATGTCTCTGCGCAGAGGCGGAGCTTCGAGCATCTCTGAAGCGTGTAGAGTGGGCGAGGTAAAGAATGCTAATATTTACTCACAGACTTTAGATAACTCTTTAGGCATCGCTCACGGACTTGGTCCCATTTGGAGAGCAAGAAGTTTCCTGACCTCTTCTGGACAACCTCATCAAGGAAATGGTGCTAGGCAGTAAAGGCGCTTATGGACTCTCTACTATTACCAGAAACGTGTGGCTATAATCAAGGTAATGGGCTCATACCAGACACAACACACTCGAAACTAAAGGGAATGCCTTTGCTGACAGGTGTGGCAAAAAAGAGCAGCTCTGAAAACGGTGGAAGAAAGAAGAGAAGAAGACGGGAAACAGGTCCAAATGCTTGACAATCAAGGTCATGGAGGTGAGTGTCTAAAAGGACTTGTCTACACAGGCGTACAGGCAGAAGAAAGAAGAAAGGACTGAGATGGGAGGCTTAAGAGAAAGATGGCACATATGGGGGAACTCTACATGAACCTTGGCCTGCCACGGCCCTGTTCCCGATGATGGCGCAATTGGTCATGGAAAAAACCACATCTATCAAAAGGAGCCATGATTAGCCACTGTTGACAAACTATGGGATAGTACAGGATTCAGCACTGCTGCTGGCGAGACTCGTACAAAGTTGTAGATTTGTGCCACTGAACAATCCAGGACTGCACATAAGAAACCCCTTGTGTGAAAAAACATATGCCTAAGTCACTCTATCCTTGTCCACAGAGTATCAAACTAGATTATATTTCAATTCCTTCCCGTGGGCAAGTATGAATATGTGCTTGTATGTGTTGATCTCTTTTCAGGCTGGCCGGAAGCATTTCCTGTAACGAAAGCCATGCAAGGTGACAACAGCAAGAGAAAATTCTGAGTGAGGTTGTGTGCAGGTATGGAGTACCGGAGGTAATTGAATCAGACGAGGTACCCATTTCACAGTGAAGTTATGCAAAACCACCCCAACATATCGTCAGCCTAGGGATAACATTAGCGTACCACACGCCTTATCATCCCCAGAGCGTGGCAAAATAGAGGAGGAACTAAATGGAACATGTAAAATTAAAGATTTCAAAAAGCCATGATTGTGAAGGGAAGCCTGGACAGAGTGTCTTCCCTTAGCATTGTTCTCGGTAGGTACGTGCCAAAAACAAAAGTGACAGGGCTTGTTCTCCCTTGAGATACTATTTGGAAGTGTCCTCAGATTAGGGTTACACTTCCCCCAAAAGCAGATGCAATCAAGCATGGCACATTGAACTCCTATGTGCGGGTCGCTAGTAAATGGTTTAAAAGTGACACATGATCAAGTTGTATTCTTCCATTCCAGAATTCCGAATTCCCTAGGTGGGAAAACGCATAAATCTTGAGCCAGGGAGACTGGGTGGTGATAAAAGAGACACGTGAGAAAAGTTTGGGAACCAGGTTTGACGGTCCTTCCAAGTGCTGCTGACCACAAGCACCTCGGTGAAAACTTGAAGATGGTGCCGACCCGAATTGGATCTTGCTTTACCACCGCAAGAAAGTGTCTACTACCCAAAGATGACGGACTCTCCTGATTGATGCTGCTGCAGCTGATCCTGACAGTAGGACTACATAACACACTTAATAAAGATGGGGACAATTAGTTCAGTTAGAAAAACCAACATGATTCTAGATGAAGGATAAACGTATAGATTGTTGGTATGCACACACAAGCCCCGTGTCAGCCTCCTCCATGAACTAAATGGATGTTCCATTGACTCATGAGGAAATGTTTGATGTATGTAGCCAAGAAGTTTCCAATTGTCATTATTTTCATGAATGAACACACACTCTAAACAAGCTACATAGTGTTCCCCATACCAATTGTAGGTTTGGGTTTCCTTACCCTGGTGGAGTAGCACTTTTTCATTCTTAAATCCAGCAAAAATTGTACAAGGGTATAGGAGGGTGGGCTGATGGGAATATTACAACTCTATAGTGCAGTTTATAATAATAATCTTATGCTTATTATTGTTTATTTAAACTAATACATGTATGTGTAAAGGATGAGCAGATCCAAACTTGAAAGACTGAATAAAAAGGTATAGAGATAAGGGTTATAAAGAACAGATAGCACATGCAGGGAATCTTGGTGAAGGTCTAGGCATAGTCCAGCTTTTTTGACATTAGGTCACCTAATATAACCTGTTTTTGTGAGGTTCTGTATTAAAACCATCTCAAAAGGGGGAATGTTAAAAACATCCTCTTTTTTTCTATCCTCCATCTTGTATCTCCCCTTCCCCATTTTGTGTTTCGCTTTTTAAAAAGGCATATTCCCTACAATATTAGAAGGAAAAAGTGAGAGATATCCCCTATTTAAACTTGGAATTGCGAATTAAATTCTCTCTTATCTTAGGGGGCCCCCCGAAAAACAAAGAAAGAAATGTCCGTGTTTTATTCTCATGTGAGCCCTTTAAGAAAGACTAAAATGTCTAATAAAATCTCACTGGGGGTGCCTTAAAGACAATTTTGTTTATGAAAAAAAGAAGTATGTTTGTTATCTTGTCTATTTTTTTTAAAAAAAGACTAATTTGGGTTTAAACTTCACAAATTTATTTTCTTCTTTATACATTGTTTGACACTATTGAAAACTACTAATTTAAATCTTTTTGCAAGACCCAGAAAAAAGGTTTTAAACTCAATGCTTTGGGAAATAAATGGCAGAACTCATTCAGACATACAATGGTGTTGTGTGTTTTTTTTTTTCCCCATTCGGGCCCCTGAATTACACCAATTTTGGGTCTACAAAACAATAAGGAAACCATTAAATTTTCCCTATCACCCTGATCAACTTTTCCCCCTATGCCCCCTAGATCTACTGTGCCCTATGTCCTTGATCTCATGTCACCCATGTGCCTAAAAATATACATGTGCCCCTTTGGGCCCCCTAGTTTTCATACATTCCCCCTATGCGCCAATCAACATCAGGGGGGTTCGCTCGGCTTTTTATTCGGGGTTCGGGACCCCGAATAAAAAAAACCCCCGGCCCCCAGTCTCCCGGGCTCCGGGCCCTGCCGTGGGCTTGGGGAAAACCACTGGCCCCCTTTAGCCATGTTTGGGCCGCGAGACTGCAGCTGCGGCTTTGCGGAGCAGAGAGCGACGCTCCCTTTTTCCGAGACGGTCGGGGCCGGCTCCCCGGGGGGCGAAATGCGGGGGTGCCGGGTCCTACAGCGCTGAGGAAAACCCCCGCGGCCCCGTCGCCTCAGCCGGCAGCGGCGCGATGTAAGGGAACCCTTCATCACGCCGCTGCCTGTCCTCGGGCGCACAGCGCGTCATAGGCCGTGCGCCCCGAGGAGCTGCCGGAGGAGCGCGGCCTGAAGAGGACGGAGCGCGTTCGCCGGGGGATTAAGGGTGGTATGAATGTTGTTATTTTTTAAAGCGTTTACCTGCCTCAGTGCCCCCATATATACTGCTGTGCCCCTATAATGCCTGCCTGTGGCCCCCCATATACTGCCTGTGCCCCTATAATGCCTGCCTGTGGCCCCATATCCCTGCCTGTGGCCCCCATATACTGCCTGTGGCCCCCATATGCTGCCTGTGCCCCTATAATGCCTGCCTGTGGCCCCCATATCCCTGCCTGTGGCCCCCATATACTGCCTGTGGCCCCCATATGCTGCCTGTGCCCCTATAATGCCTGCCTGTGGCCCCCAAAACCCCTGCCTGTGGCCCCCATATACTGCCTGGCCCCCTATAATGCCTCCCCTGTGGCCCCATATCCCTGCCTGTGGCCCCCATATACTGCCTGTGCCCCTATAATGCCTCCCCTGTGGCCCCATATCCCTGCCTGTTTGCCCCCATATTAGGGCCTGTGGCCCCATATACTGCTGTTGCCCCTATAATGCCTGCCTGGGGCCCCCATATACTGCCTGTGCCCCTATAATGCCTGCCTGTGGCCCCCCATATCCCTGCCTGTGGCCCCCATATTACTGCCTGTGGCCCCCATATACTGCCTCTGGCCCCCATATCCCTGCCTGTGGCCCCCATAACTTGCCTGTGGCCCCCCATTTTACTGCCTGTGCCCCTATAATGCCTGCCTGTGGCCCCCATATCCCTGCCTGTGGCCCCCATATACGGGCCTGTGCCCCAAAAATGCCAGCCTGTGGCCCCCATATCCCTGGCCTGGGCCCCCCATATTACTCCCCTGTGGCCCCCTTTATCCCTGCCTGTGTCCCCCATATTACGCTGGTGGCCCCATATACGCCTGTGGCCCATATTCCCTGCTGGGCCCCTATAATGCCTGCCTGTGGCCCCCATGCTGCCTGTGCCCCCATAATACTGCCTGTGGCCCCCATATTCCCTGCCTGTGGCCCCCAATGCTGCCTGTGCCCCTATAATGCCTGACTGTGCCCCCCATATACTGCCTGGGGCCCCCATTATCCCTGCCTGTGGCCCCCATATGCTGCCTGTGGCCCCCATATCCCTCCCTGGGGCCCCCATATACTGCCTCATGTCCCCCTTATTCTGCCTCAGTGCCCCTATATACCTTCTTGTGGCCCTAATACTGCCTCCAGTGCCCCCATATACTGCCTGTGGCCCCATATACTCCCTCAGTGCCCCCATAACTCCGGGTGCCCCCCCCCTATATACTGCCTTTTGGCCCCTTTATACCTGCCTGTGGCCCCAAATATACCTGCTGTGGCCCCATATACCTCCCTTTGTGGCCCCCATTTTACTGCTTCAGTGCCCTATATACCTAACTGAGGGGACTGCTATACCTTATAATTAAGGAGTTGCTGGAAATGTGAGGATTCTAAGATATTTTTTTGTCCAAATCCTCAGGGACGAGTATTGGCCGGGAGCAATACATGAAGGTGGAACCGGATGGAGAAGAAAAGGGAAAGTGAACGACGCTGATCAGAAAAGACGTCTCCGGGTGAGTTACTAAATGTAACTGCAGTGTAATCACTTATATTCTGCAGAGCCTACATACAACTAGTATCTAACCACTATCTGGTCACTGTATGGCGGTGGTATATGTTAATCCGAGCCTGTTACAGCTGATTAGTCACTTGTGGGGGTCGCGTTCGGTCCGGTTCTGGCAGTATTATTTGATCATTATGTATTAATTTTTTTGGGTCTTGGTTTTGTAGGAGGTTTTAGGTAACAATCACTTGTCTGGTAGATTTGCTCCATGTGTAGGTGGATGTTTTTGGTGACTGTTTAGGGGTATTGTCATATGAAGGTGAGAAGTTCTAAAAAAAATAAATTTGTCATTGGTGATTTTTACTTGTACAGTGACTGCTGAGGAGATGGACGGGAATCTTTTGGGAATGTTTTCAGAAAATTAGTGACAGGAACAGAAGGTTTTTCCTGTAAAAAAACATCCGCAGTTCACAATGAGGCGCGAAAAATGTCGTGTGAACCCAGCCCTACCCAGAAAAAAACACAAAGGGCCCGAGCCCCGGATGTTTTAGGACCCTAGCAACGCCCCTGTCATACATGTCACTCTGTGCGCCTAGATCATTCATGTCACCCTATGCGTCTAGATCATACATGTCGCCCTATGTGCCTAGATCTACAGGTTGGTCCTAAAGCGCCTAGATTTATACAAGTCACCCTATGGCGCCTAGATCATACATGTCGCACTAAAAACACCTAGATTTATACATGTCGCCCCATGGCCTAGATCATACATGGGCACCCTATTGCCCCCTAGATCCCTAAAATGTCGCCCTATGCACCTAGATCATACATGTTGCCCTATGTGCCTAGATCATTCATGTCACCCTATGCACCTAGATCATACATGTCGCCCTATGCGCCTAGATCATACATGTCACCCTATGCGCCTAGATCATACATGTCGCCCTATGCACCTAGATCATACATGTCGCCCTATGCACCTAGATCATACATGTCGCCCTATGCACCTAGATCATACATGTCGCCCTATGCACCTAGATCATACATGTCGCTCTTTGCGCCTAGATTATACATGTCGCTTTATGCTCCTAGATCATACATGTCTCCCTATGCGCCTAGATCATACATGTCTCCCTATGCACCTAGATCTTTCATGTCTCCCTATGGCGCTAGATCATACATGTCTCTATGCACCTAGATCATACATGTCACCCAAATGCCCCCTAGATCATACATGTCGCCCTATGCGTCTAGATCATACATGTCACCCTATCCCGCCTAGATTCATCCCATGTCGCCCTATGCGTCTAGATCATACATGTCACCCTATGCGCCTAGATCATACATGTCGCCCTATGCGTCTAGATCATACATGTCACCCGATGCGCCTAGATCATACATGTCGCCCTTGGAATCCATATTACTATGGGACTTAAGCAGTTTGTCAAGTGCCACTACTTCCGGGGTCTGACACTCATCATAACTTTGCAGTAAATGGAATAACTGGAATGTAAAATGTCAAGAAAAAAAATTCATTAAACAAATGTAATTGTTTAAGTTAAAAAAGACTCTTAGTCATCCCTGCGTTTCTAATTGCTCAAAAGTACTATATAGGCAATTTACATTTTCAGTGATCGTTTGAAAATCTAAAAAAATTTTTAAAAACCCAAAAGGAGAAGCGGCTTTTGCCAGGGAAAAATCCAGAGTTACATTTTTAAAAAAGAAGAAAATAGTTTTAAAAAGGTGCAACAAAAATTTTGTTTAAAAACCCTTTTTCAAATATGATTTTTTTCGGGCCCACAAAAATGATGAAAACCCTGCGCGCGGACCCCGGGGGAAACCCGTCTTTTCGACTCCGCTGGGTTTAAAGGGGAAAATTTACAAAATGTCATACTTTTTCAAACAGTTTTCCCCTTTTTTGCCTATTTTCCAAAAAAATTTGTAAAAGGCGTTAAATTTCTCATCCCGCAATGAAAGGGCCACCCCATTTTGGAAGTTTTGATGAGGTTCGTTTATGATTACTCAAGATATGTTTTAAAATCATTTCAGAGAGAGTAGCGCTTTTTATTGCAACTGTGACAAAATAGAAGCTGATAGAAAATGAGACAGTATTTTGTGGGGGTGTTTTTTGAAAGGCCCAAAATTGTTTATAATTGGAAGAGGTCACTTATCTACAGTGGACCGTCAAGTTATAAAGGCTCAGGATACAATAGTAGTTGAAAAAGAACAACAGCAATAACAATAAACAAGAAGAGAAAAAAAACAAAAAACAACAAGGGTTTTAAAATAAAGGCACAACAAAAATAAAAAAGAACAATACCAAGAACAACAAAAACAAGGACAACAAAAAGAACAACAACAAATGGAAGAGAAAGAATAAGAACAACAATAAAAAAAGAAAACAAGAATAAAAACAAGATGCAGAACAAGATAAACAAAAAAAGAAAAGCAATAACAACAACAACAACAGAAATCAATATAACAATAAGGAAAAGAAGAAGAACAACAAGAACAGCAAAAAGAAGGAAACAGGAAGAAGAACAAGAATAAGAACAACAACAAAAAAGAAAAGAAGAAGAAAAACCCATCAGAAAAAAGGGAGGGAACGGGAAAAAAAAGAAAAGCCAAAAACAAACAAAAAAAACTAAAAGAACAACGAAAAGAAGAACACCAAAACCAAGAACAAAAACAACAACAACAACAAACTAAAATTAGAAAAACAACAATAATAGCAAAAAGAAGATGATCAAAAGAACAAGTAAAAGAAGAAAACAGGAAGAAGAAGAAGAACAACAGCAAAAAAGAAAACAAGAAGAAAAACAAGAGGCAGAACAAGATGAACAGCAAAAAGAAGAACAATAACAACAACAAAAAACTAACAGAACAACAACTAAAAGAAGAACACCAACAAGAACAGCAAAAATATGATCAAAAGAACACCAAAAAGGAGAAAACAGGAAGAAGAAGAACAAGAATAAGAACAAAAACAAGAAAGACAACAAGAAGAAAAACAAGAGGCAGGACAAGATGAACAGCAAAAGAAGAAACAAAAAACGAAAAAAAAACAAAAAACCCAAGGGAACAGAAAAAAGAAGTGATCAAAAAGAACAAGAAAAAGAAAAAAAACGGGGAAAAAGAAGAACAACAAAAAAGAAATAAAAAAAGGGAAAAAACAAGAAGCGGGAAAAAGTTAACAAAAAAGAAAAAAATTTAAAAAAAACGAAAAAACCCAAAATTTGAACAACAACAAAAAGAAGAACAACAACAAGAACAACAAAAACAAGATTATCAAAAGAACAAAAAAAGAAGAAAATAGGAAGAAGAACAGGAATAAGAACAACAGCAAAAAAGAAAAGAAAAAAATGAGGCAGAACAAAATGAACAGCAAAAAGAAGAAGAACAACAACAACAACAGAAATCAATATAACAATAAGGAAAAGAAGAAGAACAACAAGAACAGCAAATACAAGCTGATGAAAAACAACAAAAAGAAGAAAACGGGAGGAAGAACAAGAATAATAACAACAAAAAAGAGAACAAGAAGAAAAACAATTGGCAAAACAAGATGAACAGCAGAAAGAAGAACAATAACAACAGCAACAAAAAATAAATAGAACAACAACAACAAAAGGGAAAAAGAACCAGAAGAACAGAAAAAAAGATGTTTCAAAAAAACAAAAAAAAAGGAGAAAACAGGAAAAAGATAAAATAAGAAAAAACAAAAAATTTGGGGTTACAAAAAATCCCCTTTACCCCTTTTTGTTACCGTTTTTTGTTGGGGAAAAAATTGCCCAAAAAAAAATAAAAAATGAAATGAAAAAATTTTCAGTTTTGCCCAATTTTTTAAAAAAGGGAATTTTTTGGGGGAAATAACCAAAAAAGGCTATATTTGTTTAGATAGATTTTTTCAGATGTCGGGGTTTATTTGTCAGGCAAAATTTAAAATTATTTTATTTCTTATTATACAATAAATGGTAAAAAAAAAAGGGGGTTGAATTCAAGTTTTTTTGCAATTTTTATTTCATTTTTTTGTTTAAAGTAATAGGCGCACAATCAAAGCCGAACTGGGGGCCCTCATGAGGCCTCTCATGACAATAAATTGGCAGCCCAAAAGGGGGGGGCGCCACAACACTGGGGGAAATTTAGCTGCATGCTGCCCCACGTCTCTGATCCTGGATGTTTGTTGGCGGTTCTTCTGTAAAAACCCAATAATAAAAGCTAATTGTTTCCCCGATTTTTTGACTATGACTCTTTGTATTTGAAAAATTTGGTTTTTAAAAAAATTTGGTGGCAAGGGAAAAATTTCCCCCACTTTGTAGTTTTTTGTAGCCCTGAAAGTTTGATTAGTCCTAAAATTTTGTTTCTGGCGATTGTGAAAAGGGGACGCTAATACTTTTTTAAAGCAATCGCCTTGGATAAGCTTTGCTCAGTACAAAGTTTATCTGCAGAGCATGTTTCCTTATCACCCCCAAACGGGCAGAGAATGAAGTCCCGGGGAACCCCCCCCCCCCCTCCCCATGACACGGTGCGTCCCTAACAAGGTCATTAAGTGTCTCCAAGCAAATTGTAGGAAGATAAATTTGCAATATTTAATTGGTCTGCATGGAACAAGGTTGGTATTTGGTGGAACATGCAAAACTGTAGCTGCATTTCTTTTTAAAAAACAAGGAAAAAACAAAAAATACAATACCGGAAAAACAAGCCCCGAAAGCAGATAGTGGGGGTTTGGGGTGCCTCAAAAAGGGTCCTGGTGGGATGTCACAGGTAATGGAGCGACTGCCCCCACAGCTGCTGGAAGGGTCCCCAGAGCCCCCCACCCCCATCCCGGGGGCCCACACCCCTGCTTTACTTTTCACCCAAAAGCTGTGGAGGGTCCCTAGAGCCAAACACCACCATCGGGGCCCACAGGGTGTGGAGGGGGCCATAGAGCCCAAAACCACCCCTCCAGGGGGTCACCAGTGTGGGGGGTCCATGAGCCAAAACCCATCCAGGGGCCCCCCAAATGCTGGAGGGCCCTAGAGCCTCCCCCACCATCAGGGCCCCCAAAGGGGGGGTGGAGGGTCCATTGAGCCAAAAAACCACCAAACCCGGGGGGTCCCCAAAACTGCTGGAGGGGGCCCTAGAGAAACACCACCCTCCGGGGGCCACCACAGCTGGGAAGTTCCATTGAGCCCCCACCACCAAACCCGGGGGGCCCCCCAGTGCTGGAGGGTTCCCTAGGCCAACACAAAATTCCCGGGGTCACACAACTGGGGGAGGGTCCCCTTTGAGCCCAAACCCCCCACCAAAGGGGCCCCACAGCCCGTGGGGGGTCCATGAGCCCAAAACCTCCATTCCGGGGCCCCACAGTGTGGGGGGCATAGAGCCCAAAACCCCTTCAGGGGCCCACAGCCGCTGGAGGGGTCCCCAAAAAGCCAACACCACCCTCCGGGGGTCACACGCTGCTGGGGGGCCCATAGAGCCAACACACCATTTTTTGGGCTTTCCCCCAAACTGTGGGGGGGTCCATAGAGCCAAAAAGCCACCATCCAGGGAAAACCCACAGTGTGGAGGGTTTCCTTTGAGCCAACACCCATCCAGGGGCCCCCAGCTGCTTTGGGGGGTCCCTAGAGCAACCACCCACCCTCCCGAAAGGCCCCCCAGGGTGGTGGGTCCCTAGAAACCACCCCCCAAACCAGGGGGGGTCACAGTTTTGGAAAGGGGCCCTAGAGCCAAAAACCCATCCCGGGGCCCCCCCAGCTGCTGGAGGAGCCATAGAGCCAAACACCACCATCCAGGGGGTCCCCATGTGGAGGAGCCATTTAGCCAAAACCCCCCATCCGGGGTCCCCCAGCTGCTGGAGGGTCCATAGAGCCAACACCCCATCCGGGGGCCCCCCAGCTGTGGAGGGTCCATAGGCCAACACCACCACCAAAGGGGGTTTCCCCAGCTGCTGGATGGTCCCTTTGAGCCAAAACCCCCATCCCGGGGGTCACAAGGTTTCTGGAGGGTCCCTAGAGCCCAAAACCACCATCCCGGGGCCCCCCAGCTGCTTTGGGGGAAAAAAATAAGGGGAAGGCCAAACCAAACCACCCCTTCATGGGGTGCACCCGCTTGTAGGGTCCTTTAAACCAAAAAACCATTCCCGGGGCCCCACAGTGGGGGGGGGACCATAGAAAACCAAAAAACCGCTCCCGGGGCCCCCCAGCTTGGGTGGAGGGTCCATTAAAAGCCCAAAACCCCTCCAGGGGCTCCACCGTTTGGGGGGTTCCCCAGAAACCAACAAACCCTCCAAAGGGGGCCACACCAAAAAAAAATACCACCCTTTACAATATTTGGGCATCCCCTAGGATGGGCCGGTTTCTGGAACCTAAATAAAAAGGCCCACTTTATAAATCCTTGCACCCCCTATTTTGAAATGGGATGGAGTGGCGTCCCAGGCGGTCACCTCCTTTGCCTTTCCTGTTTCCCCGTTTGGAAAATCCAAAAACCCCGTAATGGGAGTTTCGGGGGGGCCCCCCAAGACTTTTTCAGCAGATCCTTTAAGTTTTAAGTTGTGAGACAGGTGACCCCCATGGGTCCGTTGTTTTAGCCCCGTCCCCCAGGTTTCTTTATGGGGTGGAAATCTGGGGGGTTTTGGGGAGTCCCACCTTAAAAAAAAACCTTTTTTTTATAGTATTTCAAGCCAAAATTCCCCTTTTTTGGGGGGGGGGGGGGTTTTTGCTATTTGGGGTCCCCCCCCGCCCCCCCCGGGGGAGTTGGAATTCCCCCGCCGCAAGCAGGCCGGGGGGTTCTTTAAAAAGGGCCCCCAGCGCCGGGAAATAGCGCTGGGGCGCTATTTGGGGCGCGCCCGTCCGTTCCCCCAGGCGGGTTTAAGCGGCCCCGGGTCCGCTCACCCCCCCGGACCCCGGCGGCAGGGGGGAGGCAAAGGGGGGGAGCGCTCCCTCCTGCCTCCTCCCCCTGCATGTCCCGGGGCCCCTGTGCGCCGCAAAATACAGGTCAGCGGGCAGGGGGGAAATGACATGCGGCCTTCACTTTCCCCTTTTCGCCCCCTGGGGAGATGTCCCGGGCGGGCCGCCTGCAGGGCCTTTGGGCGGTAAGTGGGTTTTATTATTTTATTTTTATTTGTTTTAGGGGGGCACTGTCTTTTTACAATGGGGGGGGGTCTACCCGGCTACAATGGGCATTACCCGGCTTTTTAAAGATGGGGGAAAACTGGCCAAAAGAGGGGAGGGCATACTGGCTAACAAGGGGGGGGACTACCCCGGGAACAGGAAGCACTACCTTTGGGTACAAAGGGGGGGGGGGGTACCTGGTACAATGGGGGGGGGCCCCACCTGGTCCCCAAAGGGGGGGAAATACCCGGTACATGGGGGCACTTTCCTGGGTACAATTTGGGGGGGACTACCTGGCAAAAAAGGAGGGACTACCTTTGGGTACTAATGGGGGCACTACCCGGCTACAATGGGGGGTCTTCCCGGCAACAATGGAGGCACATACCCGGGCCAAAAAGAGGGGGGCTTTTTGGCTATAAAGGGGGCACTACCCGGCTTTCAAAAGGGGGGTTTTACCCCGGCCCAACCCCAATTTGGGGGCATACCTGGGAACGAGGGGGCCCTACCTGGCAAACAATTTGGGGGGAATACCTTGAAAAAAATGGGGGCACTACCCGGCAAACAATGGGGGGGATTACCGGGGTAACAATTTGGGGGCATTTCCTGGCTAATAAAAAAGGGGGGCATCTACCTGGTAAAATATGGCTCTACCCGGCTACAAAAGGGGGGCATCTATTTGGTAAAAAGGGGGAATTTTACCTGCCCGTAAGGGGCACACCTTTTTTGGGTTATGGGGGGGGGGGGATACAGGGGTATAAGGGCATCTTTCCCGGCTTTCTTCCAATTTCCGGGTTTGCAGTTAGGTGGAGTAAAAGGGGTGGCTTTTTAAGGGGTGGATCCGTCAAAATGGGTGTTTACTATGCTAATTTTGTGCCCCCTTGTGCACTAATGTCTCCTACTTTTTTTCCCCCAAAAGGGTTGGGCAACTATAGGTTTTAGTCCCCAGGCTGACTATTTCTGGGAAAAATGGGTCGGGGCCCTGGGGGGGGGGGAAAAAAACCTGGGTAAAAAAAGGCCCACTGCCCTTCGGGGAAAACCCCGGTGCCCTAAAAAAATAGGTGGTGAAAGTCACAGTAACATCCACAGGGGGATGGACTTGGTCTGTATGATGTTTAGGTAGGTGGTACAGTCACCCAGTAAATTCCCTCCCAAAGTTCCCCCCTGGGTTTTAGTTCGATGCTCATAGAACCATTGGAGACACTTTTGACTTGGACCCTCTCACTGGTTTGTGGCTACATTGCCTGTCCTGACAAACCCCTCATCCCTACAGCAAAACCCGAAGTAGCTTTCTGCGGGTTTTGGGCCAAAATGACTAATTTTTAAATCCCATATGCAATTTTCTCACACATTATATTTAAATTAAAATTTTTTGTAAAATTCACCCTTTCATCCAGCCCCCCCAAACTTGGACAGTCCCGGGGGTCACCCAGCACTCTGGGTTTGCCCCCCCTTTTGTAAGTTTGGGGGTGGCACAAGTATGGGATACTGAAACAAGGCTTTTTTTGAGGACTTCGGCCACTTAAATTTTTTCCCAAAGGGTCAGAAAGATAAAAACCAAAAAAAAAAAAACCCCAGGCTTTTTTTGGCCCCTTAAAACAACATTTAAAAGGGGTCCCCCCCCCTATCACCCCGCCCACAGATTACACACCAAAAGGGCCTTTCTGATTCAAGTTTTCCCCCAAAACCTAGGCAGGGGGAGGGGGGAGCCTTCTCTTTAACTTTGCTGTTGCTCCCCATTTCTGGCAGCGAAGCATACCTTCCCTGGTGTTTGGCACAACAAGCTTTAATAGGCCTTGAAAGACCTGGAAAAGCCTGGGCCCCGGAAAAACTGGAACAGCCTTCCATCAACACTAAGCCCCTTTTCCCAAAAAAGGGAGCCCCCTTTTAAGTTAATTGGCTTTCATTTCTGAACCCCTGAATGAATGCACAATTATCAGTTACCTAGGGTTTATGACCCAAAACTGCTAGCTTCCACACTGAGGCCAGGCACTACGGTGGCATATATATATATTATATATGTATATTTATTATATATATATATATTATATATATTTATATATATATTATACATTTATAATATATATATAATATATATATATATGTATATATATATTATATAATTATATATATGTATATATTATATATATATATATATATATATATATAATATTATATATTATATATATATATATATATATTATATATGTATATACAGTGGAAACCAGAAGTTTACATCCACTATATAAAAAGCCCCATCTGCAGGTTTCTGCCTCCCCTCTATATAAAGCCCCATCTGCAGGTTTTTCTCACTCTCTGACATGAAGTCAGAATAAACCTTCCCCATTTTAGGTCAATTAGGAACTAAAATTATTAATATTTGCCAAATGCAGAATAATGAGAGAATTTTTTAAGACATTTTTTATTACTTTCTGCAAAGTCAGAGGTTTCCTCCATTTCCTTAGTATTTGGTAGCTTTGCCCTTAAACTGTAGGACTTGGGTCAAAAGTTCTGGATCCGTCCACAAGCTTCTCACAATAGTTGGTGGGAATTTTGTCCCGTTCCTCCTGACAGAACTGGTGTAACTGAGCCATGTTTGGGGGTCTCCTTGCTCGCACCGGCCTTTTCAGCTTTGCCCATACATTTCCAATAGGATTGAGATCAGGGCTTTGTGATGGCCACTCCAAAACATTGACCTGGTTCTCCTTAAGCCACTTTGTAACCAGTTTGGCAGTAGCTCCGGGTTATTCTCCATTTGGAAGACCCCTTTCCACCCAAGCTGTAACTTCCTGGCCAATGTCTTGAGATGTTGCTTCAGTATTGCCACATAATCTTCTTTCCTCATGATGCCATCAATTTTGGGAAGTGCACCAGTCCCTCCTGCAGCGAAACAACCCCACAAAATGAAGCTGCCACCCCCCTTCCAAGCTTCTCCCTTTTTCCTCCAAACTTAACGATGGTCATTATGAAAAAATGGTCAAATTTTAGTTTCATCAGACCACAGGACATGTCTCCAAAAATGAAGGTCTTTGTTCCTGTGCATTTACAAACATTAATCTGGCTTTTATATGCTTCTTTTGGAGTAATGGTTCTTCCTGGCAGAGCGGCTTTTCAGCAGGGGGGAAAAACTTCAAGTTGGGGCCCAGTGCAAAAAGTAAAAGGGGGCCCCCCAGAAACCCCTTTTGCCTTTTTAAAATTTACGGGTGTTTTTTGGTTTTCCCCGGGCTGCGGGCCCATTGGGGACAGTTTATTGCTGCCCCATAGTACTTTCCCTGTTTTCACCCCATTTTGATCAGGAATCTTTAACGGGGTGGATAATAAACCAAAAATTTTTTTCCCCCGTTTTCCACCAGCATTTTTCACAAGGTCTTTGGCTTTTGTTCTTGGGTTGTTATGCCCAGTGGAAACCAAAGGACGTTCATCCTAAAAAACACAAAAAACCCTTCCTGAGGGGGTTATGAGGGGCCGAACTTTTCCCTCTTGTTTGTACTTGAATGAAATTTTTTTGTACAGATGAAAGAGGCCCCTTTGAGACCCGGGGAAAATTGACCCGATAAATCCAGACTTGTGCAAGCCCACAATTCTTTTCCCTGATATTTTGGGGTTGTTTTTGTTTAAAATTTTCCCACTTGTTACACACAAAAGCAGTGTGTTTTGGTGGGGAATATAAAATAAAAACCACACCCTGTGTCTGGGAATTCACTCAGATTTTGGGCCAAAAAACCTATCAAAAACCCTTCCAAAGACCTGACCTCTTCATTGGGGGGCCCCAAAATTTTTTTAAAAGGGGGAAAAATCATCCCAGTGTAAAAAAACTTCTGATTTTGGCAAAAAAAGTAGAAAAAATCCCTTTAAAAAAATTTTTATCTCCCCAATTTTTCTGAAATTTTGGGAAAAATATAAATAATTTTGGGTTTCCCCCTTAATTGCCCTAAAAAGGGGGGAAAGGTTTTTATTCGGATTTCGGGTTCGGGGTGATGGAAAAAAACCTCCAGTGGGGATTTATATAAAATGGAGGGAAAACTTTTTGGTTTCAACTGTTACATATATATATATAGGGTAAATTTATCTTATAAAAATATATTAAAATTATTTTTTATTTTTTTATATAAAATATATATAAAAATTTTATTAAAATAATTATATTTTGGGGGGGCCGGGCGAACTTAGGCCGGGCATGGTGCTGCCAAACTAGATGGCGAAAGTGAAAACCGAGGGCTTGGTCTCGGGGGGGGAAAGCCAGCTGTTGTCGGCGGGAAAAAATTAGGTTGCTGACAACCCCCTATGAAATTTATGGCTGATGTCCGGGCCTTTAGGGGGTTTGGTTTTCCCCGGGGAACAGTGCAGTTGGGGGGGTTGGCTTTTCCCCCCTTTCCCCCATTTTCCGGGGAATTTACCGGCCTATAAAAGCCTGGGTACTTGGGGTTATTGGGACGTGGTCATTTTCCTGGATTTTGGGAGAAGCAGAGCAAAGGGGAAAAGAGCTTTTCCCCCCCAAAAGGGGGGTTGAGGGAAAACCCTATCCCCTTTTGGTGAGCCCTGAGGTGTTTTGGTGGTATGGACGTAGGCCCGGGGCCACTATAAAAGGGACTAATGTGTGTATTTTAGTGGCCAAAACGGCCTGAGGTTTTCCGTTTTTTGATTTTTTTTTTGTTTGCTATGCCTAAATAAAAGCTGGTTGAGGCCATTTTAAAAAATGGGGATCCCCGGTGTCGGAGTGCCACCCAATTTAAACCCAAGCGGGGGATCCGTGAGCAAAAGTACCCCCGGGACGGTCCAAATGGCGTCCGGACGCAGGGTTGAGTAATCACATAGGGTGGGGGGTGCGGGAAAGGGGTTTGGCACTAAAAAAAACTGTGACAAAGGGGTGAAAGGAAAAAAAGCAGTTTAAAATAGGACTGCTGCAACCCAACATGGGACTGCTGAAATTTGGGCTTTGTGAAAGCAAAGGTGCTTTTAAAGCAAACCACCCCCCAAAACAGGTTGAGTTTGTTGGGGTGAGGACTGTTGCTCCCCGGGGAGAGAGGGGAAAAAAACCGGCATATAGAGACTGTGCTGCTGGCCTGAAAATTTTGTTTTGTTTGGCCATGGAGGAACTCCTTGCCCAGCTGAGCAGTCTATGAAGGAGTCTGAGCAGCTGACCTTTCCAATGAGGAAAAGGGGAATGAGGGAAACTCCAAAACCAAAGTTGAAGGGGAGACCTGAGGGGTTAAAAAAACCTTTTTGAAACCCCAAATTTCACAGTCTGAGAAAAAGGGGGACTCACCACAATACAAGCAGTCTTGCAGGTTGGAGGTGAGAGTCTAAGCAGGAATAAAACTGATGCCAAAACGTAACCAGCATGAGTGGGGGCGGATGTTACCCCCAAAAAGGGGGGACTTTTGCAAAGAGGGGGTTTGGGGCCCCTGGCGAGGAGGGTATCGTCCCTCCAAAAAAGGGGCCACTTCAGGAAGTGATGGTGTTGTGAGGGACCCGCGTGCTCCCCCTTGCTTGGGGCACCATTCTGGATCAGCAAGAGCCCGTTACACCGTCCAGCAGAGGGGGCCTTTTTTGGAGATGTGCCGGGGCTGCCCTCTCAGGAGGAGGCCAGAGGGTCCAGCGGGAAGCCCCGGAGCTCCAGGTGAATTTGGGGCCTCACCCATGGCTGACCCCGGATAGTCAGCAGCAGAAATTTAAAAATGAGCCCAGACATCAAAACTGGTAAGACTGGTCCCGTGGGGTTGGTTATGGGCTATGGGACTGTTTTTCATTTTGCATGATTTTTTGTGAGGACTTTAATGGGGGTGGATGGAGGGCAGATGTGCTGACAAGCCAGAAGGGGCCTGAGAGCAGTGGACTTGCGGTCTGTTGGGGTTGGTTCCTTACATAAAAACGGGTGTTATTGACAATGTTTCAAATGTGTTAAATATTTGTGTAACTCTTTGCTAAAGTCCAACAGGGTGGCAGGGGGGATGTTAGTGTAGAAAAAATTTAACCCCAGTTACTGCGGCCCTGTGTGAAAAATGCAGCTAGAGGTGCTGTATCAGAGAGCAGCTCCGGTCTGCCCCTTGGCGGTAAGGGGGTTTGGTGTGGAGTGACTGCAGGTGTGAGTTAGTTCTGCAGAAATTCCCGTTAACAGCTATAAAGCCCGATTAAACCAAAAAAGTGCCCCTTGAGGCGTGGCTTATAGTACTAGGAAACAAATTTCCCGAGGATGTGGGTTTTGTGGTGGATGACCATCTGCAGAAATGTGCTACCTCTACAGTTTCAGATGGAGCTAATGTGGTTGCCGATAGCAACCAGGTTCCCTCTGCATCCCCTGCTGGAAAAGCTTGTGAGTTTGTGTGCCAGGCAGCTGTGTGTAAAGTTTCTAGAGTCCAGTCAGTAAATGTGTATACCCCAGCGCACTGTGTGTACAGGAGGGTAACGTGCAAGTTGCAGGTGCGCCCCTAGTGGTTATGTATGGTAATAGCACTGGGTGTGCAGGTGCGGTAGGTATGGGGGTTGATAGCAATCCTGAGACTGGTGCTGTCAATACAGTTCCCCATGGAGCTGATGTGGTCGCCAGTAGCAATCAGGTGCGCTCTGCTGGTGGGGAAAAGGTGATGGAGTTGCCTGGTGTGAACACGGCCAGTGTGTTGCCTGGAAGGGAGAAGGCAAACCCTGGATATGAGGAGACTAGGAGTGTGAATGGGGTGGTTATTGACCATGAGGGACAAACACTCTGTGAAGAGTCTCTATTTCACTGTGGCAATGGACACAGCAATGTACCCGTGTTTCAGGGTAAGGATGATGCCGACTATGCAGATGGGAATGATGAAAATACTTGCGCTAAGGCAGATTTTGGGTTCGGTCCTGAGCAGGGTATTCCAGAGATGGAGCTTTGTGGTGGAAATCCAGATTGTGACCCTGCAGGGAATGAAGAGAACAGGCATGCTGGGACCTGTAGTGCCGCTGAGTTCGCTGGCTCCAATGGGGGCTGTATTTCCAGTAGCTTTTACTGCAGTGGTCCCAAAGACTACAGTGACTGTAGGAATGGAAAAGGGAAGCCGCTATACAAAGAGGAGGGGATGTAGGCTCAAGAGCTAGTGAGGGGCAGGCCAGGGTGTTTGAACCCTCAAATGGTAAGGAAATCCCTAGTAATGAAGCTGAGGTAAGAGCAAGGAATTCCCTATGTGCAGTGGTTGTCAGCAGTATCCCTGAGATAACGAGCAGGTATACTGAGAGTTCTCCCTTGGAGATAGATACAGGGGATGTGGAGGAAGTGTCTCCATATGTTGCAGTAATGTCTGAACAGCGTTCTAGGAGAGGCGTCCGGTCTGCCCATTCTGAACGGGGAAAACCTGCCATAAGTCATGAGGTTGGTGATGTTCCTGAACAGGTTTGCTGTATACTCGCTGTAAAGGAAAGTAAAGTTTTGGAGATGGTGAACACTGCTCATAGGTGTGTTGCTAGTGGTGATACCCAAGTAATAGAGAAGTGTGTAGACAGTGTACAGGGGTCTGGTGTGGACTTTGGCGGGTTGGGTGAATTTGATAGCATACCTGATGCAGGAGTGGTCCTGACAGGCGCTAAGAGTTCTCCCATGGTGACAGCTAGTAGCCACGAAGCAGAGCTTCAAGAGAGGGTCAGTGAGGACCAGATGACTTGTTTTCAAGGGAGGTTTTGGTCTCATCATGAACCTGCAGACAAAGAGGTAGCAGTTTTGGGCTCAGGAGGTTTTTGCCCCAAGAGGTCATTGTGTATAGGGAACTTGACCGGTGTGTTGCCCACTATGGGATGAGTGCATGGTATGAGTCCACAGTTGACCCTGCCCCTAAGGATGTGGAGAAGACCCTGTGTAGGAGCTTTGACCCAGGGGGAAGGATTGTACAGGGTGATCAAGGCCTACGTCCTTTATCAAGGGGGAAGGATATGTGGCCGGGCGAACTTAGGCGGTCGCATGGTGCTGCCACTAGATGGCGTACGTGCCACCGAGGGCATGGTCTCGGTGGGGGAAGCCAGCTGTTGTCGGTCAGCAACATTAGGTTGCTGACACTCCTATGTAGTATGGCTGATGTCCAGCCATTATGGGGTGGCTTTCCCGGAACAGCTGCAGTTGGGTGGGTGGCTGTTCCCACGTTCCCACGTTCCAGTATTTACCAGGCCTATAAAAGCCTGGTACTCTGGGTTATCTGGGGGCGGGGTCGTTCCCCGGGATGTTGGGAGCAGAGCTAAGGAGAGAGCTCTGCCCCCAAGAGGCTGAGGGAAAGCCTACCCTTTGGGTGAGATGAGGTCTTTGGGGTACGGGAATCTAGGCCAGCCACATATAAAAAAGGGACTACATGGTGAGTTAGTGGCCAACGGCCTGAGGTTTTCCTTTTTTATATTTATGTTTTGTTTGCTATCCTGAAAAAAGCGGGCGAGCCAAGTGTTAAAACTGGAATCCGCAGTCAGAGTGTGCCAAATCTGTTCTACCAAGGACGGCGATTGAAAGCTAAATCAACCCCCTGGCCGATACAAGTGGCGGCTGAAAAATGTGATGCGTTACAAATATATATATTTAAATATCTTATCTATCTTATCTACTAATTATATTACTATTCTATATGAATATAAAATAATATATTTTTATATTAATATATATATAATTATATATTTTTAAAAATTATATAATTGTGATACAGTAATATAATGGAAAAATAAAGTGAATAACAGGATTACAGAGCACAAAACAGCACAAAAACCTGCTTGTACTAAGGAAAAGGAAAAGTGCTCATCGGAGGGGGGGGGGGGGGTGGAACCGGTCATGCGGGTTTAAAAGGGAAAGGTATGGAGGAGTAGAATCACCTGATACTGTTTGTGCTGTAGCCGCCTTGATGTTGTGTCTTCAGCTTTCGAATGTTGAATAAACTAATGACAGCAGATGACGCCGCCATCTGTACAGTGAAAAGCCCCAAAATGAATTCAATTACAGATTTAATCAGCCGGCGTGCTATTTCTGTCGGGGAGTCAATTGTTCTAATAAAAAGATAAAACATAATTTTTTACTCTGTTCAACTTCAGTTCTTATGTTTATAATGCAAATTACCCCTTCGTTAGAAGAGCTTATTTGCATATTTTTTTCCCATGGAGAAAATCAGTCTCCATTCACCAACTGGGTCTCTTCTGAGGTCAGGATGTGCGGTTGCAATATGAACACTAAAGAGAGCTGTTAAGCCTCTGATTAATCATTTATTTTTGTCTGTTAAGCTTCTATACTATGAGAATTGTAACGTGGATTTTTCCCCTCAGGCTGGCCTCAGCAGGAGCAGGTGAGGCTTCAAAAAGGTTAGAAAAACCTTATTATAATGATACTTATGTGCCTATAAAACACTGGATCCGGTGGGCAAATTTTGGGATTTAGAATAAAATATTCCACTAGAACAGAATGGTTCTTGCCTCACGGGTTCCAAAGTCTTCATAAGTAGAGGGAAAACAAAACTAAACAATTCCCTATCCTCCTCCCTTCATCTACGTCTTTCCCCAACCTTGGTTTAACTTAATGGAGATATGTCTTTCTTCAAATGTACCATCTATGTAACTATAAAACATTATCATGGTCCAGTACCCATTCGTCCCCCCTAATGTTTTTCAGGAGAAAAGGGACCTTTCTGGTTCTTTTGGGGAATCTCTTATAGAAGTCCCCCCTGTATTTCAATCCTTGGTCGTGTTGGCCCGGGGGGGAGTTGCTCCTAGGGGGCCCAAAATCTTTGGAAAGGGGGTTTTTTTTGGGGGGCCCCCCCAAGGGTTAAAATTTTGGGGCCCCCCAGGGAGTTGGTTTTTTGGGGGCCCCCACCGTTGATTGGTTTTTGGGGGCCCCACCAGTGGAATGTTTTTTGGGGCTCACCAGTGGATTAGGTTCTTGGTGCCCACCAAAAAAAAAAAAAGTTTTGTTTCTTGGGGCTCACCAGTGGGGGATAAAATTTTTGGGTGCCCAAACCAAGGGATTTTGGTTTTCGGGGGACCACCATTTGGATTTAAATTCTTGGGCTCACAGGGGGTTTTATTCTTGGGGCCCACCATTTGGAGTTAAAAATTCTTGGTGCCCACCAGTGGAGTTGTTTTTTTGGTCCCCCACCCAGTGGATTTGGGGTTTTTTGGTGTCCACCATGGATTTTGGGGTTTTTTGGGGACCAAGGGGAAATTTTAAATTCTTGGGGCTCACCATTTTTGGTTGGTTCTTGGGGCCCCCCGGGGATTTTGGTTTCCCTTGAGGCCCCCCAATGGATTTGGGGGTTCTTGGGGCCCCCCCATGGATTTTGGTTTTGGGGGGCCCCCCCAGTGGGGGTTGGTTTTTTGGGGGTCCCCCTAGTGGAGGGGGTTTCCCTTGGGGCCCCCCAAAGTGGAGTTGACTTTAGGAACCCACCAGTGAGGTTGTTTTCCTTGGAGCCCACCAGGGGGATTTTACCCCTTGGAGGCCCCCAAAGTGGATTTGGGTTTCTTGGAGCCCACCATTTGGAGTTAAGCCCTTTGGGGGCCCCAGTGGAAAATTTTCTTGGGGCTCCCCTTTTTGGATTTGGTTTTTTGGTTCCCCCAGTGGATTGATTTTTGGGGGCCTCACCGGGGGAGATGTTTTCTTGATGCCCACCAGTGGAGTTGGTTTTTGGGGGCCCCAAACCAGTGGATTTGGGGTTTTTGGGGGCCCCCCCGTGGATTTGGTTTTCTTGGGGCCACCAGGGATTTGGTTCGGGGGTTTTCCACAAGTGGAGGTGGTTCTTGGGGCCCACCCAGGGGGAGGGGTTTTCTTGGGGCCCCCCCAATTGGATTGGGTTTTTTGGGGTCCCAAGGGGGGGGGCTTGGGGGAAAATTTTTTTTTGCGGGGGTTTGATTCTTGGAGCCCACCAGGGATTTTAAACCCCCTTTGAGGTCCCACCTGGGGGGGGAAGTTGGGTTTTTTCTTGGTTTCCCAAAACAAAAAAAGGGGGGGGGGGGGGGGGGGGGGGGGGAGGGGGGGGGGGGGGGGGGGGGGTGGGGGGGGGGAGTTTGGTTTTTTTGGGGCCCCAAGGGGAGTTTATTTTTGGGGGGCCCACCAGTGGATTTTGGTTTTTGGGGGCCCACCAGTGAAGTTGGTTCTTGAGGCCCCCCCGGGGGATTTTTGGTTTTCTTGGGGGCCCCCCATTGGATTTGGGGTTTCTTGGGGCCCCCCCAGTGGAGTTGGTTCTTGGGGGCCCCCCAGGGGGTTTTGGGGGTTCTTGGGGCCCAAAAAGTGGGGGGGGTTTTTGGGGGCCCCCAGGGGAAAGTTGTTTCTTGTTCCCCCCCACCATTTTGGATTTTGATTCTTGTTGCCCACCGTGGAGTTTTTTTCTTGGGGCCCACCAGGGGATTTGGGTTCTTGGGGGCCCAACCGGGGGTTTGGGTTTCTTGGGGCCTACCATGGATTTGTTTTCTTGTTGCCCCCCAGTGGATTTGTTTTCTTTTTTGCCCCCCCAGGGGAGTTGATTCTTGGGGCCCAACCAGTGAGTTGGTTCTTGGGGACCACCATGGAGTTTATTCTTGGGGGCCCCCTCCCCCGGGTGGATTTGGATTTTTTGTTCCACCATTTGGATTTTGTTTTTCTTGGGCCACCAAGGGTTTTTTGGTTCTTGGGGGCCCCCCTACACCTCCTGAAACATAATGCCCCATAAAAAACATGACTCTTCCCCTTCCCCTTTCCCCTTCTTTTTTTCCCCTTTTTGAAAAAAACCCCTAGGCTTGCCAGGGCCCAGGGACCCCATGGGGGCTTTTTTCCTGTCCCCAGGGGGAACCAATTCTTTGTGGACACCGGGTATTTCATTATCTGGGAGGGAGGCCAGAAAAATTTGGGGCTCCAAAAGTTTCGGCAAATTTGGGGCCCCAATTGATACAGAGCCGTAACAGGAAAACCTGGGTTTTTTGAGGGAAAGGGAAAAACGGGGGCAGGGATGGAGACTGCTGCTATGATTCTCCCACACTGACAAAGGGAGTGGAGATACCTGCTACGGTAAAAATGTTTCCCTTACTGGGGGCTAGTGGGTGGAGACTACTGCTATGATGTCCCCCTTTAAATTTAGTTGGGTTTGGGGGACTACTGCTTTTATGTCTCCCCATACTGATTAGTTTTTTGGAGACTACTGCTATGTTTGTCTCCCAAACTGAGCTATTGGATGAAAAACTTCTGCTATGATAAATTTCCGTTTAACTTTTGATGGGTGGGGTGGTTTATTAGCTGCTGTAAAATGCCCCCAAACTGACTTAGTAGGGGGAAAGACTAACTACTAAAAAAATCTCCCCATACTGAGTTTTTGGGGGTGGGGGGATTTAAGTGCTATGATGTTTCCTAAATGAGGCGGAGGGTGGAGACTAAAAAGCTTTTATTTTTCCCTATACTGAACAGTGGGTGGAGACTAGCTGTTTATGATAGCTAACATACTAAGCTTTTTGGATGAAGACTAATGTTTTGATGATCGTAGAAAAAAAAATAAAAATTTCAAAAACCTGTTTTTTTTTTCGTTTTTTTCCAAAATTTTTTTGCAAAAAATGGGCTTTAAAAAAATTGAAAAAGAATTCAAATGTATCCCAAAATTTAGGGAAAAAAAAACAAACATTCCACCTGACAAAAAAATGACCCCTCACAAAAAGTTTTTTGGCAGTGGGGAAAAATGGGAAATTGTGAAAAAAAAGGGAAAAAGCTAAAAAAAACCCTTTCTGTTTTGGGGCGAAAGGCAGGGTTAGTCCCAAGGAAGGAGGTGCTATTTGATTTTTGGGAAATTTTGGGTTTTTGGTTTGGTGCCATGTGATTTTTAAAACAAGCCCCCAAATTTACCAGACGGGTTAAAATTTTTTTGCAAAGTCGCCCATTTTGGATTAACACCCCCAGGGATATCATTGGAAATATTTTGGGTAAGGGTTGCATAAAAAATTTTGCTTTTTAAATCATAAAAGTCTCATAGCTAAGTAAAAAATTTTTTTTTTTTTCAGTATATGAGCTGTTTAAAGGGGGCTTGTTTTTTTGTGGATAATTGTATTATTTTGGTCTAATTATGACGCTTTCACGCTTTTTTTATTCAGCCAGTGGTGGTGATATGTGGTCATGGTGTGGGGTTTTATTCAGTCACGAGTGGTGTATGTGGTCATGGTGTTGTGGTATTTTTCAGTCACAGTGGTGGATTTTTCCCAGTCACATGGGGAGGTGATATGCTTTTTAAAACATCAATGGGGGTGGTATATTGTTTGGTTTTGAGGTATTACGGTCCTTTTTGGGTGGTGAAAGGGGGTCATGGTGTAAAGGGTATTATTTCATACTTTTGGTAGTGATAGGGGGTCAGGGTTTTTGGTAATATTCAGCACATTTTTTGTATAGTGGTAATATTCGGTCACTATTGTGGGTGATATTTGGTCATGATTTTTGAGGTATTATTTGGTCACTATTTGGGGGTGATATGTGGTCATGATGTTTCTTTTTTTGGGGCTTAGGGGGATTATTGTAATATTTACCCGGGGATTATTTTTTTGGTAGGGGGGGTGTTTTTTGGGTAATTTACACAAAAAACCCAAAACGCCTCTTTGACCCCCTTTTCCCCTCCCTCCAAGGCCCAAAAAACTCGGCCCCCGTCACTGACCTCTGTGCTGAAGACCGGGGCCACTCACTTCAAAGACAAAATTGAAAATATCCGCAAAAAAACACATCACAACCCCCAAATAAACCCATCCTGTCCCCCCCGCAGTCCTCTAATTACCCCGCAGCCCTTGACCCACGACAGAGGAAGAAGTGTCCCTTCCCTGCTTTGGTCCCACCACCCTCTACTGACCCCCATTCCATCCCACCTTCGCCGATTTCTCCACTGTCCTCCTCCCTTACTGCTATCTGAAACCCCCTTCCTCCACTGGGATCTTTTCCCCTTTTCCTTCAAACACCCTATAACCCCTTTACTAAAAAAGCCCTCTCTGGACCCCCTTCCTGTGTGATACTACCGGACCGTTCTCTCCTCCCCTTCTTTTCCTAAACCCCTGGAAGTTGGTTACTCTCGCCTAATCCGCTATCTCTCTGCAAATCTCTTCTTGACCCCCCGTGCAATCAGGTTTCCGAACCCCCCTACCTCCACGGAAACTGGCCCTTGTTAAAGTTCAAATGACCTCCTAACAGCAAAATCTAGGGTAACAACCAGTTGCCCCTTTTGGGGATCTCTCGCACTTTGACACTGTGGGAAATTTC